>CM077232.1:817407-897407 GCA_039654775.1 Spinibarbus caldwelli
TGAAAAGAGAGCGACAGAGACACAAATAAACAGCAAAAGACATCTGTATGAAGCGTGGCTATCATTTCATTAGACCAGTGCAGCTACAGTGAAAACGTAACCCCAGAAAGGCCGACAGCTTCAAGTGTGGAACGGTACCAGTCGGATGAGAAGAGAAGGCAAGATCGCGGGAGCAACGCGTGCAGAAAAGACGTCGGAGTAAAGGAGGAAACGATCTCGGCAGCATCGCGTGGGCAGAGAACGCGTCAGAGAAGAGGCTTGTCGTTTCATAGCTGTCACAGCCGAGGAAAGTATCACGACCCGACCAGTAGAGGGCGACTTTCATTCGTGTAGACAACAGCATCCTACAGTATCTTTTCTACAGGCTCCAGAGTACAGTGTTTATTCCATCGTTGTTTCAAGCAGAAGAGTTCTGCTCTGCAGTTAACTGCAGGTTTGACTGTGCTACATCTACATCGATATGGACATAAAAAACAAAACACAAAAAAAAAAGGGGAAAAGTAAAGTGTTATAATATATTGCTTTAATTGATTTATGCTTTAGTAGTGACATTGTTGTGAATGGTGCTAAGAGTACTTGTGTTCTGAGAGTAATAGTTAAGTAACAATGTACTAAAGTGTTTGGTAAACATTTACAATGTCAGTCCATAGAGAAAAATTACAATGTGGTGAATCAAGTGAGCAAATTGAGACCATTCAAGAAGAGTTGACTAGGTTAAACGAACAATTAAAATGTCAAACTAGTGATATTGAAAGGGAAAGATTAGAGTCACTCATAGGTGATGTTCACTCTAATATACAGTTACTTCAAACAGCAATGACAGAACCTACTGCTGTTGAACCCAGGAGATCCTTACGAGAGAGAAAGTTAACTCCAAAAATGCAGGAGCTTAAGCAGCAAGAAGTTTCTCAAAAGGAGAGTAAATTCATCAAGGTGTATGAAAGCTGGAAAGAAGAAGTAAAAGCCACACGTACCAAACTTAAGGGAGAGTGCTCTGACCAAGACTTAAGTGACCTGATGGATAGTGTAGAGGGAATGGAAACTCAAGTGAAAAATGTCTATGAACTTATAAGATCTCAATCAGTTCCTTCTACTGAGATTAGAAGAAAAATGGATTCCTGTACAGCAGTGACTGCAGATTTGATGGGACTGATGAAAGTGCGATTGAGTGAAGTGGGGCTAGAGGAATTTGATGTTAATGCAGAAGATGCAAGAATTCGTATGACGCTTGACAAAGAGTATGCTCAGTCAATATTTTCGTCTACAAGCTCCAAGTCTATTCGTAGTCACCGTTCAAGCTGCTCATTAGATCAGCAAAGCATCACTGCAAAAAGAGCAGAGTGTGTCGCACAGTTGGCCGCAAAGCAGGCAGAGATGAAGATGGAGGAGGCTATTGCTACTCAAAGGCTAGAACTTAAAAGACTGGAGAATCAGAGAGATCTTCAGGTAATAGCTGCAAAGCTTAAGGTGTACTCTGAAGCTGACTCAGGTGAGTCCCGTAATGATAGTATAGCAGCAAGAAGTGAGGTAGCCAATTGTCCTTTAGTATCTCCTGTGGAAATTAAAAAAGAACAAGCATGTAAAAACGGTAACAAGGAACAAAGAGACCATAGTAATGGTGAAGCATCAATTGTACAAGCCTTGCATGACACAATGGTTCTCAGCAGACTTCCTGCACCTGAGCCCTCAGTTTTCACAGGGGATCCACTTAAGTTCTTAGAGTGGAGAACAAGTTTCAAGGCATTAATAGAACGGCGATGTCCAAATCCAGCTGATAAGTTGTTCTATCTACAAAAATATGTCAGCGGTGAGGCACAATCTGTATTGGAAGGAAGCTTCTACAGAAAGGATGATGAAGCCTATGATCAAGCATGGGAAGCACTGAATTCTCGGTATGGCCATCCATTTGTAATCCAGCGTGCGTTCAGAGAAAAACTGAATAACTGGCCAAAGATTGGATCGAGAGAGTCAGTTAAATTGAGGCAATTCAGTGATTTTCTGACAGCCTGCAGCAATGCCATGCCACACATCAAAGGGCTTCAGGTGTTAAACGACTGTGAGGAGAATCAGAAAATGCTTCAAAAACTCCCAGACTGGATGACGTCTCGTTGGAATCGGCATGTAACAATGCAGCTGACACAATTGGAGGAATACCCTAGTTTCAAAGAGTTTGCTGATTTCGTGGCGCAAGAAGCAGAAATAGCATGCAACCCTGTAACCTCCTTTCACGCTCTGAAGCTCTCTGAAGAAAAGCCATCTAGAGAAGTTAAGCGCTCAAAGGCTAATGCATTCATCACCGATGTGAAAGCATCAGATAAATCAAGAACAGTCTCAAAGGCATACAGTGTTGGAGTAAGCAACTCGGTGGATTCAAACAGATCCAATAAAGTCAACACTGTGCCTTCAGTTTCAAACCCAGTCACTTGCAGGTGTTGTGGGGAAAGCCACTCCATCCACAAATGCCAAACATTTGCCAGTAAGTCTGTGGAGGACAAAAGAAAGTTCATATTAGACAATAACCTATGCTTTGGCTGTCTTAGGAGAGGACACAACTCAAAGGATTGCAGGAGTAAAGCTACTTGTAGTATATGCAAGAAACATCATCCAACACCACTTCATGAAGACCGCCCTTCTTCTGCAGCAGTCACGTTTTCTCATGCTATGCAAGCAGAGCGAAACATGTCTTCCCTTTCCTGTTGCGTAGACAGTGGCGATGGTGGGAGTACATCGATGATAGTGCCTGTATGGATTTCTTCAACTTCCACACCTGAAAAAGAGACCTTAGTTTATGCCCTTCTGGATACACAGAGCAGCAACACCTTCGTGGATCAAGAGGTATGTGAGAGGATGGGTGCAATTTCAGAGCCAGTCAAGTTAAAGCTCACCACAATGATGGGAAAGGATTCTGTTGTTCAAAGTGAAAGAGTTAGTGGGCTCAGAGTTAGGGGTTTTTCTTCCCATGGCTTAATCAGTTTGCCACCTGCCTATACCAGAGACTTCATTCCACTTGAACGTTCCCACATTCCTACTCCTGAAACCGCTAGAAGGTGGAATCATCTGAATGAAATTGCTCAGGAAATCCCAATGCTGCTGGATTGTAAAGTCGGACTCCTGATAGGCTATGATTGCTCAAGAGCTTTGGCACCACGCCAAGTCATCACAGGACGTGATGACGAACCGTATGCTGTCAGGACAGACTTGGGTTGGAGCATAGTTGGCTCTTCACCTCGGATTGCAAAGTCAACTGAAGTTACAGGCCTGTGCCATCGTGTATCTGTTAGGGAACTCCCAATACTGACACCTACCTCTGTCATCAGAGCCCTTGAATCAGACTTTAGAGATACAAGTCCACGGGAAAGGAGCATATCACAAGATGATATACAGTTCACTCAGCTTCTGAATGAGAAAATTCACCAGAACTCAGAGGGACACCTCGAGATGCCCCTCCCCTTTAAGACACGCCCACAGTTACCTGAAAATAAGCAGCTGGCTCTGGTGCGGTTGAAGCGTCTGAAAGGAAAATTTGATAAAGACCCAAGATTCAAGGATGATTATGTTAAATTTATGGAAGATGTCTTCAAGGATGGTGATGCAGAGAAAGCCGAACACCAACCCCAGGCAGGAAACGCCTGGTATATTCCTCACCAGGGGGTATATCACCCTAGAAAGCCAGAGAAGATTAGAGTTGTGTTCGATTGCTCTGCCAAATATGATGGCACCTCATTGAATGATCACTTGTTAACTGGACCTGATCTCACTAACGGGCTAACGGGGGTATTATGCAGGTTTCGCAAATATCCAATCACAGTTATTTGTGATGTAGAAAGGATGTTTCACAGGTTCCATGTAAGTCAGGAAGACAGAGATTACTTACGGTTCCTGTGGTGGGAAAATGGCGATACAAACTCAGAGCCAAAGGAGTATCGCATGAAAGTCCACCTTTTTGGAGCAGCATCCTCTCCTGGCTGCGCGAATTATGGAATGAAGTATCTTGCATGTCAAAACGAAAGAGAGTATCCAGCAGCAGCCAGCTTCATCAAAAGTAATTTCTACGTTGATGATGGGCTCATTAGTGTGGAAAATGTGGACGCAGCTATCAAACTAGTACAAGAAGCCCGAAATATGTGTGCAAAAGGGAAACTGCGTCTACACAAGTTCATTTCAAATGACAGAAAGGTCATGGAGTCTATCCCTGTCAGTGAGCGAGCCAGTGGTGTTCAGGATGTGGAGCTTGGTTCTGATGAACTCCCAGTCCAGACGGTGTTGGGAGTTAAATGGAGTGTAAATAGTGACACCTTCTCGTTTAAAGTAGCCCTGGATGAGAAACCAGCAACACGGCGAGGAATCCTCTCAACAGTCGCATCTGTGTTCGATCCATTAGGCTTCCTGGCTCCCTTCCTTCTATTAGGAAAGAAAATACTACAGGAGATGTGCCAAAGGGGCATTGAATGGGATGACCCACTACCCAAAGAGTTAATGCCACAATGGACTAGCTGGCTAACTGAATTGAAGAACTTGCAAAATCTCCAGATTGCAAGATGTTTTGCTCCTGAACATCTAGGGACTGTTCAGAGGATCGAACTCCATCACTTTTCAGATGCGAGTAGCCATGGCTATGGTCAGTGCTCATATATTCGAGTGTTGAGTGAAGACAAAGTGCACTGTTCCTTTGTCATTGGCAAGGCAAGGGTTGCGCCTACCAAAATCGTGACTATACCCAGGCTTGAGTTAACAGCTGCAGTGATCTCTTCAGCGGTCAGTAGCATGTTAAAGGAGGAGCTGGAGTTCAAAATTGACCAAGAATATTTTTGGACCGATTCAAAAGTAGTCTTAGGCTACATTAACAATGAAGCCCGTAGGTTTCACGTTTTTGTAGCGAATCGAGTCCAAAGAATCAGAGAAGTGACAGACCCTGCCCAGTGGCATTATATAGACACCGAACAAAATCCTGCAGATCATGCATCCAGGGGCCTCAAGGTGTCTGAGTTGATAAGTTCAAATTGGCTTACTGGACCCAAGTTTCTCTGGGAAAGAGAAATTGTCACATCAAAAACGACTCCAGAGCTTCTGATTGGTGATCCTGAAATCAGGACAACGCAAGTGCTACAAACAGAGGTAGCAAATGATGATAATTTTTTGGAGAGGTTTAATCGGTTTTCAAAATGGCACACTGCATTGAAAGTTGTCGCTCGAATCCAGCAATTAGCAAGAGACAAGACAGTTAAACCCATAAATGTCGAAGACATGAGAAATGCCAGCATCAAGCTTGTAAAATTGGTACAAAGGAATGCCTTCAAAGATGAGATACAAATACTGAGACATGGCAAATTGCCACATAGTCATCCGTTGTTCCAGCTTGACCCAGTACTGCAGAATGGTGTTCTCAGGGTGGGAGGGCGATTGAAGAAAGCTTCTTTACCTCTTGACTCGAAGCACCCAGCAGTCCTTCCAAGAGATAGTGTGATTACCCGCCTCATCGTTGATTACTGCCATGAAAAGACTCAGCACCAAGGCAGAGGACAGACCCTTAATGAATTGAGAGCAAGTGGTTACTGGGTTGTTGGTGGCAGCAAAGTTGTGGCGAACCACATTAAGCAATGTGTTACATGCAAGAGAGCTCGCAGGCCAACAGAGTCACAGATGATGGCGGATCTACCTGCTAACCGCGTTGACCCCTCTCCACCATTCTCATACTGTGGGATGGATTGCTTTGGGCCATTTCTCTGCAAGCCAGGGGCGGAAAGAGCATAAGAGATATGGTCTCATATTCACCTGTTTCTCCTCAAGAGCAATCCACATAGAGATGCTGGAAGATCTCACCACTGATGCCTTCATAAATGCCTTGCGATGTTTTATAGCTATCCGTGGAGCTGTAAGAGAAATCAGATCGGATCAAGGGACAAATTTTGTTGGGGCGAAAAACGATCTGACAAAGGCTTTGAAAGAATTGGACAAGGAGAGATTAACTGCTTACCTATCCCAGAAACAATGTGACTTCATTTTGAACGTACCTGATGCCAGTCACATGGGAGGGGTTTGGGAAAGGCAGATCAGAACAATTAGAAGTGTTTTAAGCTGGGTCCTTTCTCAGAGTGCAGGAAGACTGGATGACGCTTCCTTGAGAACTTTCTTCTATGAAGCCATGTCAATCATAAATAGCCGCCCACTCACCACAGATACCATCAATGATCCCAAGGGGCTAGAGCCACTTACCCCAAACCATTTACTCACCATGAAATCATCTGTCCCTCTGCCTCCACCTGGGAAATTTGCGCCAGAGGACCTGTATGCGAGAAAAAGGTGGCGCAGAGTACAATATCTGACACAGCAATTTTGGAGTAGATGGAGGAAGGAATATCTGGCAAACATCACCCTCAGACAACGGTGGCACTCTCCAAAACGAAATGTTAAGGTTGGAGATATTGTCATTGTCAAGGAGGAAGCGCTTCCTCGCAATGAATGGAGACTTGGACGAGTGCTTGAAGCTTGTGCAGATGAAGACGGACTGGTGCGAAAAGCCAAAATTAAAATAGGAAATCGAAAGTTAGGAAAAAAGGGTCAACGACTGACTAATCCATTAATTCTTGAACGTCCTATTCATAAATTAGTGGTACTCGTAGAGAACAATTAAATCTGATGTGTTGTCTAATCTTGAGACTTTTAAGATTCACAAGTTCATCTAGTTTTGAACCAAGAGTCAAATATATAGTTCTATCATTTGGTTTAAGAAATTACTAAATTTATTCAAACATTTACATAAAGTTCATCATAAATTATAGTAATTTGGTGGGAGTGTAACTGTCAAAGTCATGTTTTCACAGAGTTGTGCATTGTTTCTGTTATAAATTCATATTAATTTGAGTTCATTTATTGTTTAAAGATACTTGACTAAAATGTATGAATGTGATATTCACAGTGTAATAAGTAGAGAATGAGCTCCCTTGAAATGTTTAAAGTTAGGGGTTCTTTAAGAAAAAGTTACTGTTGAAGCGTAACAGGTCACATGTTGAGCGCGGGACCATTGCATTATGGGTCAATCTAACATGGAAGCAGAGAAACCTGAGTTGTATACAGCCTGAAAAAGAGTTCCTTTATCTGCATGGTCTAAGAGGGCGCACACGGTAATTCATCTTTAAATATGTAGCATTTTGTGTATAATGTTGTTTTATATCAGTTTACTTAAACGATGTTAAGTGTAAATAGCGATGTCATTGGATTCTGATTTGTCGCACGTTCACTTGCATATCAGCTGACATTTGAATGAGAGACTGAGAAAAGGACTGTGAGAAATGCATATTTTGAACATTATATGCTTTATTTCTTGTAGTTTTCACGGTGTCTGCTGAAAAGAGAGCGACAGAGACACAAATAAACAGCAAAAGACATCTGTATGAAGCGTGGCTATCATTTCATTAGACCAGTGCAGCTACACCATTTGTCTCATTAAACATTTATTTACTTCTTAAAGTATGCGTGCTTCAGCAGTCGTGTCGTTACAGTTCACCGTCCCTGACCGCTGTGTGCTTTGAGGCCCATTACAGGCCGGTTTGTGGCATTGTGAACTCAGAGTCAGTTTGGGGAAACAAGACTCATCTTGACACTAAACTGTTAGTTCTGGGTCAATTGTGAGTTTTGACAGGTTGATAATGATGATGCATTACAGCACTGAACTCACAAATATGAATATGATCCCATGAGCAAAAAAAAAAATCTTCTGATATCACATATTACCCTGGAAATCAAATTCAAATGCATTGCAGTGTGCTAAGTAGTATATACTGCAGTGTAGTAAGTCATCAAACTCAAGTGCATAACATCCACTTAGTGTGCACAGCATGCATACTAAATAGTGTGATTAGTCAGTATGCAGTTGTTAGCATGCCATTTTAAACACAGCCAGCATCAACGTAGGTATAAATAGAGATAGAGTACTAGTGCAGTGTGCTCAGTAGTATATAGGAATGGCAAGTGTATTTATATAGCACATTTAATACATAATGGTAATTCAAAGTGTTTTACATAAAAGGAAGTAAAATAATCATAAAAACAAAAATATACTGCAGTATAGTAGTTCATCAAGAACCCATGCAGAGCATCCACATAGTGTGCACATCATGCATACTAAATAATGTGATTAGTATGTTAGTGTGCAATTGGGAACACAACCAGAATCAGTGAGATTAGTAGCACACTGTGTATGTAGTGCAGTGTGCATTACAGTATGGGAAAGAGTACTAGTGCAGTGTGTGTTACAGTGTGGGCTAGTGTTCCCATTGTAGTGTACACAGCAGGCATACTAAAAAGTGTGATTAGTATTTTAGTATGCAATTGTGAACACAGTCGGAATCAATGTGGGTAGTAGCACACTACATACGCGGTGCAGTGTGCATTACAGTGTGGGATACAGTACCTATTGTAGTGTGCACTGCAGTATGGGATAGAATACAAGTGTGGTGTGCTCTGTAGTATATACTGCAGTTTAGTAGGTCATCAGGAACCCATGCAGAGTGTCCACACAGTGTGCACAGCATGCATACAAAATAGTGTGATTAATAAGTTAGTATGAAGTTGTGAACACAGCCGGAATCAATGTGGGTAGTGGCACACTGCGTATGCAGTGCAGTCTACATTGCAGTGCGGGCGAAAGTACCCAGTGCAGTATGCTTAGCAGTATATACTGCAGTGTAGTAGGTCATCAAGAACCCTCGCAGAACAACCATGCAGTGTACATAGCATGTATACTAAATGATTAGAATGTTAATTGTGAACACAGCCAGAATTTATGTGGGTAGCAGAATATTGCATATGTAGTGCAGTGAGGGATAGACTACCAGTGCAGTGTGCTCAGTGGTATATACTGCAGCGTAGTCAGTCATCAAAAATCCATGCAGAATGTCAACATACTGTGCATGCATACTAAATAGTGTGATTAGTATGTTAGTACGCAATTGCGAACAGCCAGAATCAATGTAGGTAGCAGCATACTTCGTTTGCAGTGCAGTGTGCATTGCTGTATGGGAGAGTAGTAGATGCTCTGCAGTATATGCTGCAGTGTAGTAAGTCATTAAGGCACTAATGCAGAGCGTCCATATAGTATGCACAGCATGCATACTAAATTGTGTGATTAGTATGTCAGTGTGTGATTGTGAACACAGCCGGAATCAGTGCGCGCTCCAGGTGTTTGTTGCGTGTGATCATTGGACGCCAGCAGATCCAGCAAACACATGAGTGTTTTTATCTCCACACAGAAGAACTGTGCTCACTTTATTGTTGTTATCTCTCGCACACTTGAGCTGAGGAAGTGTAAATCATTTCCCATGCGTGTTGGGAGTGATTGATGAGGCAGACGGCAGGTCACTGCATGCAGGCCGCTTCATTCCAGCACCATGTCTGTGAGTTTATTCCTCTTACTCTTAAAGGAGCAGTTCATCCACAAGTCAAACAGCTTTCTTTCCTCTCTGTTGCTGGTGTTTTGTTGTAGTGTTGTTGGTGTGAGTCTCCGTTCACGGTCTTTGTGTCCTGATGCTGAAAACACTCTGCTGCTGCCAAAACTAAAGAAATGAATTGTTGAGCCTTTATCCAAATATACAAATGAAACAAGATTATTATACTGCTGGTCTACACAACTAGATCTTTAAATGTGAGCGGAGCTTGACTGTGAAGATGCTGCAGTGATGTTTGATGCTCTATTGTCTTCTGTAGAGCTGCTTTACTGCAGTTTGTTTCATAAATGATTCATTTGACAACATTAACACTGTTCCTGTTTATTACTGTGAAGATGCTTTGAAACCATCTATATTGTAAAAAGCGCTAAACCCATACATTCAAACTCGTGAGTTCAAACATTCAGTTCAAGTGATTTACTGGCAAAAACCAGATCAAAATAAGTACAAGCAAAGGAAACAAAAGTTACAAGACCTGATTAATTGCATTATCGAGATTGATAGGCAGCTTCTTAATAATCCTACTCCCGAGTTACGTGCTAAGAAGTTGGAGTTAAAAACAGAATTTGATTTGCTTAGTACAAAAGAATGCTGAATTTATGCTCCGAAGAACTAAAGCAACTTATTATGAGTATGGAGACAAAGCCGGTCGACTATTAGCATCCCAGCTTAAGGGACTAGCTGCTTCTCGCTTAATTACTCAGATGTATGATTCTTCTGGCTCATTAACTAAGAATCCATCTGACATCAGTGATGTATTTTTCTTTTACTATTCCAATTTCTATAAATCAGAACCTCCTGAAGACGATTCTAGTATGCATTGTTTCTTAGACAGTCTAGAATAGATATTCCTCATTGATGCAGCTGTAGCCATGGATCTGGAAAAGCCTCTAGAGTTGGATGAGATTTTGAAATGTCTTCAGCTTAAGGCAGCAGGTCCAGACGGCTTTCCAGTTGATTTCTACAAAAGGTTTGCCAAACATCTGGCACCTCTGTTGTTAGAAATGTATAATGATTCTTTGGTAAACGGTTCTCTTCCCTTAACTCTGACTCAGGCCTCTATTTCACTAATACTCAAGCGGGACAAGAACCCAGATGAATGTGGGAGTTGGAGGTCTATTAGTCTGTTAAATTCGGATGTGAAATTATTAGCCAAGGTGCTGGTTTGCCGTCTGGATCCCTGTCTTCCTAAAATAATCTCTGAAGACAAGACCGGTTCCATTAGAGGGCGACAATTATCATCAAATATTCAACGACTTTTAAATATGATTTTTTTCTCCACCCATTTGTACCACAAGTGAAATAGTCATATCAGTAGATGCAGAAAAGGCCTTCGAATGCGTCGAGTGGAAGTATTTATTCACTATATCAGAAAGATTTGGTTTTGGCCCCCTTTGGATACGCCTTCTGGACACTGCTCCAGTTGTCAGTGTGAGAACAAAGTTTTTGTGTTCCCAGTATTTCCCCCTGAGGCACTCATCAAGGCTGTCCTCTTTCTCCACTCTTCTTCGCTTTAGCAATAGAACCGCTTTCCATAGCTTTGAAAAATTCCCTGCTTTTTTCAGGAATTGTTAGGGGAGGGATAGAGCATCATGTTTCTCTTTATGCCAATGACCACTTGCTCTATGTTTCGAGCCCGATCTTTTGCATGTGCTTAACACCTTTGAATCCTTTTCTGGATACAAGCTTAATATAAATAAAAGTGTATGTTTCCCAGTAAATAATTTAGCTAAACAAATCCCAGCTGGGATGCTGCCATTTAATTTATCCTCCACAGAGTTTCGTTACTTGGGAGTAAGTATTTCACATTCCTTTGATCTGTTATATCAACATTATTTTTCTAAATTACTGACTCAAGTTAAATCAGATTTGCAACGTTGGGATAAGTTACCTCTGACTCTTTTTGGTAGAATCCAGTCAGTTAAAATGAATATCTTACCTAGGTTTTTGTTTCTTTTTCAGACCCTCCCAGTGTTTTTACCCAAGTCCTTTTTCAAGCTTTTGGATGGGGCTATTTCTTTTTATATATGGCAGGGCAGGCCTCCTCTGTTAAGAAAGACATATCTCCAGTGACATAAAAAAAGATGGGGGTCTTGGTCTGCCAAACTTTTTGATTTATTACTGGGCAGCTAATATTAGTAAAATTCTCAGCTGGTATAACTCTCTGCATATAGATTGGTGTAGATTAGATGCTCTACATCTTCTCTTTCTGCCTTGGTGTGTGCTCCTTTGTCTAGTCGCCCCTCAATTACACTACTAACCCAGTTGTTTGTACTTCTCAGGATTTGGAGGCAATTCAGACAACATTTTAAACTTGCTGCTGCTTCTGTTTTTGGCCCTATTTGTAGTAATCATCTATTCCTGCCTTCAACCTTAGATTCTGCTTATGTTCTATGGAAAAACAGAGGCCTTTTACATTTTTCTGATTTATTCATTGATGGAGTTTTTCTGATTTTGCAGAGAAATTCAGTATTCCACAGTCTAACTTGTTTCGTTTTTTTCAAGTTCGTAATTTTGCTCGTTCCCTTTGTCCATCTTTTCCAGACTTCTTTATATGAGAAGTGCTTAATTCAGAATCATGGCTCTATATCCACTTTATATAATTTAATTCTTCCTTATACTTTGCCATCTTCCTCCCGGTTTAAACATCAATGGGAGAAAGAACTTAGACGTAGTTTGGAGCAAGAATGGTGGGAATTGGCTGTTGACAGGGTTACTTCCTCTTCTTGTGCAAGACTGAGTCCGATTCAGTTTAAGGTTCTCCATAGAATTCATCTCACAAATGTCAAATTAAGTAAGATATTTCCAGGAGTGGATGTTATTTGTAATAGGTGTTCTCTGGCTCCTGCTTATCATACTCGCATGTTTTTTTCTTGTCCAAAGTTGGAAGATTTTTGGTATTCCTTTTTTGATACTTTTTCTAACATTTTCAATATTTGATTGCTATTTTTGGTGTACCGGCAGTTTTGGATGAACTTTCAAGAAAGTATGCTAATGTTCTAGCCTTTAGCTCACTGATAGCTCGGAGACGGATTTTATTGCACTGGAAGTCTTCTAAACCTCCTCCCACGTTCTCGTGGTAAGAAGATTTGATGTCTTTTCTATACATTGAAAAAATTAAGTTCACATTAAGAGGTTCCACTGACAAATTTTACAAAAACTGGGATCCTCTACTTAATTTTGTCAAGAATACACCACATATCTTTGCTGATTTGTAAGGTGTTTTTTTTCCCCTTTAACCTATGGATATCTGCGTTTTTTTTTTTTTTTTTTTCATTGTATTTTAAGGTATAATTATTTAGTTGCATTGACAATTCATGCGGGTGCCCCTTTTTTTATTTTTTAGTTTTTTGGTACTTGTTTTATTCTCCTCCTTGGGGGGTGAGTGAGTGGGGGTAAGGGCTTACTGAGGGTTTTGACTGTTAGATAGATCGGAACTTCTGGTTCACAAATCATTTCGTGAATTGAATGATTCGTGACCGTGTGGGGGGGTCGTGAATCATTTGATTCAGATTGAGACTTCGGAGCGGGTTCATGAATTAATTTTTTTATTCACTTCGGAGCACAGATTGCGAAACATTTAATTTAGATTGGAACTTTGGAGCGGGTTCGTGAATCTTTTGATTCAGTTTGGAGCATGAATTATTTGATTCAGATTGGAACTTTGGAGCGGGTTCGTGATTTAATTTTTTTTTATTCAGTTCGGAGCACGGATTGCAAAACATTTGATTTAGATTGGAACTTCTGGTTAGCGAATCATTTCATGAATTGAATGGTTCGCGACCGCGTGGGGGGTCATGAATCATTTGATTCAGATTGGGACTTCGGAGCGGGTTCGTGAATTTTTTTTTTTTATTTTTTTTATTCAGTTTGGAGCGTGGATCGCGAATCATTTGATTTAGATTGGAACTTTGAAGCGGGTTCATGAATCTTTTGATTCAGTTTGGAGCATGAATTATTTGATTCAGATTGGAAATTCGGATTGCGAGTCATTTCATTTAGATCAGAGCTTCGCGGGTTGCGAATCATTTGATTTAGATTGGTATTTGCTCATATTGCAAATCTTTTTTTCTGATTTATGTTTTTTTTGTTAAATTAAACAGTAGAAAACATCAAACCAGGCAGTGCAGTTATGAAAACAAAACAGAATAAAGAAAGAAAGTATACACCAATACAAATCTCTTAAGAAAATTAACCATGGTTTTATTATAGTAAAAGTGTATGAAGATGCAGTTTTGACTGCTTTAGGATTAACAGAACCTATCAGGTACCTAGACAAACTTTGAATAAAAAAAGAGAGGTTTAGAGCCAGATTTTTGTTTATGATTGTGAAATTTAGCTAGCAGGAAACACAAATTAAGTTTAATTGTCCTATATTCTCTTTTGAGTAGTCAAACAATCCATGGAGAAACAAAGTAACTGGAGTTAATTATTTGAAAAAGTAACTCGGATATTTCCTTCTAAATTAAAAAGTAATGCATTACTTTACTAGTTACTTAAAGTAATCTGATTACGTAACTCACGTTACTTGTAAAGCATTACCCCCAACACTGATGATTATTATTATTATTATTATCATTATTATTATTATTATTATTATTATTATTATTATTATTATTTTGTTCAAACAGTCTCCAACTTTAAGGCTTAGTGTTAGAGGTGTGGTCACTAGTGAGGACTGACTCAGTAAGCAGCACCAAGCGTTCGCTCAGAATCACAGGCTGAGTGTTTATCAGGCCTGGCTCTGATTGAGGAGATCTGTAAGAGTCCAGTCAGAATATTCCTGCCTCATGAATGCATTAGTGACAGATAATCTTCTCATATGGGCAGAATACGGTGGCCCACTAGTGCACAACACAATGCAATTAAAAAAGCAAACATAAGCTCACAACACAACGACATTAAGCCACAACACAGCGGAAATGCTCCAGGCCACTAGGGGAGCAGTGTTGACAGTTAAACCCTGATATTTCCTCGAGACACCACAAGAAATTCTCAATGTAAATGATTGATCTTAATATGTGTAATCAATTTTTAAATGAACAACGTATTTTTACTGAACGTTTTGATATCCTGGTAATCTTAATGTATTGATTCATGAATTGAGCAGAAAATAAATCTATTATTTTCGATTTGCACAGTTTAGCTCTGCTAATTGCGCTCAATGGACTCTACGGTAACTTCTGCCCCACATAAAAAAATACTATAGTAATTTATAGTAAATACTATGTTTTTGAACTATACTATAGTAAAGTACTTGAATTAATTTGTTGTGGTAATTCTATAGTTGCTGTGATTAATATAACAACCATAGTAATAATAATGTACTACGTTTTCTACAACTATAGAGTATATTATACTACAATACACTACAGTTTACTGAAGTAAAATCTAAAGTATACTACAGTATTTCTTACAGTTTATCAGTTCACTATAGTTAATACTACAGTATGCTGTATCATTCATTAAAGTATTGTGAAAAAGGCCCAGCAGAGGTTGTACTTCCTTCGCCAGCTGAGGAAGTTCAACCTGCCACAGGAGCTGCTGAATCAGTTCTACTCCATCATTGAATCCGTCCTCTGCACTTCAATAACTGTCTGGTTCAGCTCAGCTACCAAATCTGACCTCAGAGGACTACGGAGGGTAGTCCGGACTGCTGAGCGAATCATTGGTACAACCCTCCCCACTCTCCAAGAACTGAACTCATCCAGAGTGAGCAAAAGGGCTGGCAAAATCACTCTGGACCCCTCACATCCAGCACACTCCCTCTTTGAACTGTTACCGTCTGGTCGACGCTACAGAGCTCTGAGCACCAGAACAACCAGACACAGGAACAGTTTCTTCCCTCAGGCAATCCATCTCATGAACACTTGACATTAAACGTGGAACACACAACACTATTATAAATTATTTATTCACCACACATACTTATTTTTTCATTTCAGATTTGCACATATCAGACCTGTACACCATAATTGTCTATATTATATATTGTGTTTTTGCTATTTGTACATTGCCTATTTGTATATTATTCTTTTATTATCTGTGTCCTGTCCTGTTGCTGTCTTTCTGTTGCACTGTAGAGCTTCTGTCACTAAAACAAATTCCTCGTATGTGTAAGCATACCTGGCCAATAAAGCTCATTCTGATTCTGATTCTAAATGCTATAATATATACAGTATAATACACTTTACTATAGTATGGTTCAAAAACACTATAGTATTTACTATAAATTACTACAATATTTTTTTATGTGGGGCGTTTTTCCTCAGGGGGCTTACTTACACCCGGTGCTGTGCCGGAAGCCATTGTTCCTTACGTAGAGCTTTCAAAATGACAAGAGGAGAAGATGATTTTTCAGCTTACAAGAACTTCCCCGGATTACTGTAAATGAATTTCATCGCACGGAGAAGGGCATTAAACGTTTCAAGATACATCGACAACTTTAGAGTGAGTATTGTTCTATCGTCTTCTAGCAAATCTAAGTCAAAGTCTGCTTTATTGTCAATTCTGCCACATGTACAGCACATACATACAGAGAATTGAAATTGCGTAACTCTCAGACCCTTGGTGCATACAGTTAACACTAAACACTAACAGTAGACGTAAAAAGGCCTACATTGTGCTCGGTAATATAGTGCAGTATATAAGGGTTTAGATCTTATCTGGTGTAGAACCGTATTCTGTCCTCATTCTTGAAGTAGCGACTGTAGTATCAGAAGTGATGTTAAAATCCTTACGTCTACTACTCTGTTTCTTCATCCAGAGGAGAAGTGTGAGAAACCTTCGAGAAGCCTCACAAAACGGGACACAGCACTAGCGGGAGAAACCACCCTCGACTTTACGGAACTCTTCATTAAATAATTATATTACTGTGGTATACTTAATTTGTTATATTATATCAATAAAATGTATAAATATTTTATATTAATCGTTCATTGACAAAAGATCACGGCTGATAGTGCACTCACGCTATGGTTGAATACAGACCGGAACCTTTTATGCGCCCTGATGTTTCACCGGAAATACGTAGCCTGCGTGCCGTGCATAGAGTCCATTGCCCGTTTCTGCAGACCAACTGCCCCCTAGTGGTCGGGAGCATTTTCGTTGTGTTGTGAGCTTATGTTTGCTTTTTTAATTGCGTTGTGTTGTGCACTAGTGGGCCACCGTAGCAGAACATCTGGTCCATCTGCTGCAGGGGTCATCAGGGGTCATTGATCCTGGAGGGCCGCTGTCCTGCAGAGTTTAGCTCCAACTTTCCTCAACACACCTGCCTGGAAGTTTCAAGTACACCTAATAAGAGCTTGATTAGCTGCTTCAGGTGTGTTTGATTAGGGTTGGAGCTAAACTCTGCAGGACACCGGCCCTCCAGGACCGAACTTGGTGACCCCTGATCTGCTGGATCTGACAGAACGAAGGTCTGCGATTCTGCTTCTCATGAGAAACGCCAAACAGACTGTCGATCACATCTGCAGTGACCTTCAGGAAACCTGCAGTGTTTCTGCTTGTGGTCTGAATCTTCTGAACACTGTGTGATGGGATATTAAATCATGCTTTGAGAAGAAATAGTGCCGCTGGTGCTATAAAATGGCTAGCGAGGAGTAATTCCTTTAGAATTCTGCATACTTCAAAGTCAACATCAACTTTCAAAATTGACTTTATATTTAAAATTATTATTATTATTATTATTTTTTAATTAAATTACTACTTTTTTTTTTTTGTAATTCTTCATTATTCTCAATGGTGATTATCATGACTTTATAAAGATATCGTATTGAAATCACCATGAGGAAACATAACAAATACTACAATAATGTTTAAATACTTAATTTATTTTAAAATAAACAACTATATATAGATAAAAGTAAATTAATTAAAAACAACTGTAAAAATAAAATAAATGAATGTTGGGAATAATTAGGACTTTTAATTTTTTTTTTTTTTCGAAAGAAGTCTCTTCTGCTCAGCAAGGCTACATTTATTTGATCAAAAATACAGTAAAAACAGTGAAATATTACAATTTAAAATAGCTGTTTTCTATGTGAATATCTGTTGAACTGTAATTGATTTCTGTGATCAAATCTGACTTTTCAGCATCATTATTCCAGTTTTCAGTGTCACATGATCCTAAAATAAAATAAATAATAATTTTTGGCATCACAGCAGTGAGTTGGGATGTGTATGAAGAATCTGGCACTAAAATAGAGTTCACGTCTTTAAACAAAATATCATTTTGGTGAAATGTGCACATTTTTGACCAGTTCTCACAGATTGACACTTATAATATTTCTGTGTTTTGATTATTACGTTACTTACATTCAGCAAAACTTTCTCAGGATTTTAAGTGCTGAAGGAAGATTTTTATTTTCATCTTCATCTCTCTGTGCTTGAGCTGTTTTATGATTTGAGCTTCAATCTGCTGATCTGAAAACAGTGCAATATATTCAATTAATCATCTGACTCATGTGGCACACGGACAACATTGATATAATTTTCTCATTTTATTTCTTTACGTGGTGCATATGTACAATAATAAGTTATATATACAGTTGTGTTTGTTGCATTGATCCAGGAGCTCTGTTAGAAACTTGACTATGAGGTTGACGTGGCCTTTACAAGTTGAACATAAAATAAAATGCATTGTTTGTTGATATACAGAATATATATTAACGTGGGACGTGAGGAGGGTAAACAAACATGATGCAACAACAAGAAAAGCTGAAGGCAGTATCTGAAGTGGTTCTGTGTGTGATTGTCCAGGAGACCGGCTCCGTTCAGTCATTCCCTGCAAACATCTGAGTGATGAAGCCTAAAACACGAGCTGTGTGACTGTCAGAAACACAAACAGGAGTGTGTGAGAGTGTGTGTCGGTCATTAAACACTTCTGCGTGCAGTTAAAGGTCTGCACAGCTGCCTCTGCTTCCCATCGCACACTTTACGGCTTTTCCGTTTGGATTATTAGTTAATGAGGTGCTGGAAATCACAGCCGCTTTACACTCAGAGTCATAAAACACCAATTCCACACAATTAGTCCAGCAGCAGCGGCTCGCCGCAGGACACACACACACACACACACACAAACACACAAACAAGCCGCAGCTCTCTGACTCTCTTAAACAGATTTATGTTTCTGTCAGAATTTCATTGAGTCCATATTCTGAATGTGAGCAGATACAGTGAGTTCATCGTAGGTGAATGTGGGATGACACACACACACACACACACGCACGCGTGTACCATGTTTCACAGTGATGTGAAGGAAACTCTCACTTTTAGGCAAGACACTACAGGCAAAACACGTTTTTTTCAATGTTTTAAAATAGTTTTCTAAAAAATACATTTCTTAATAATAATAGTACCACAACTGTTTATTATATAAAAGTAACAATTTAAAATGTTTTTTTATTTTCATAAAATTAATTTTAAAATTAATTTTAAAATAAATATAATAATAATAGTAGTAGTAGTTGTTTATTGTACAAAAGTAACAAAAATGTAAATTATTTAAAAAAAATTCATTATTAAATTGATTTAAAAATATTTTAAAGAGATTATCATTATTTTTTTTAAATGCATTTAATAAAAATAGTAGTAGTACCAGAACTGTTTATTGTAACAAAATGTTTTAAATATTTAATTATTTAAATTGTCTATTTATTATTTGTTTTATTAAATGTATTTTAAAAATTATCTTAAAATGATTATCATTATGCATATTTGAAAATAAATGTTTTAGTAGTAGTACCAGAACTGTTTACTGTACAACAGTAACAAAAGTCACTTTGCTCTTGTAAATTCTAAGATTTTAATCTATGTTGCTTCCAAAACATGTTGTCTTTCAGACTATAGTGGAAAAAGAGCATCCATTGAAGTGTTTGTTTTATTGCACTTCATCTATTTGCATCTGTAAGATTTGTTCATATTTTATTTAAAATGATTTATACAACATTTCACTCCTAAAAACACAGTGAAAATGTGTTTGTTTTCTGCCTGTTGACAGTATTTTCTGATTTATGGACTGATGAAAAGAGAAATCCAGAATCCCCTCTGGAAAAACCTTTAACTCTAATATGACGACAAAATCAGACAAAAATTACGAACCTGACTTTATCCAATGTTCAGATTTATGTTCTAGAAATGAATGCAAATTAGTGCATATTTAATTAGATAATGCCTCGTTTGCATATTTAAAGATAACTTTTCAGAAAACGTTTAGTTTTAATGTACTGTGATTAAGTGATTAAAGTGTAGAGATATTGATTAGTTAACCCTGAGTGTCTTGCCTTGAAACGGATGTGTTGTTTGCCAGGTAGCTCATTATGCACATTTAGAGCGCTTAACGAACTTGATCTCACAGACGGTCACTGAGAATAAAACATGTTCTTGAAATCACTTAAAAACACGGCTTGAAGAGTTTGTTCACGTGTAGAAACGTTTCGGAGCGTTTGTGATCGGTCGCATTTCTTCCTTCTGTCATCAGAAATCAACAGCGTCCATTGCAAGTCCATTTCAGAAATACACAAACTGGCCAGTTGTGACTTCAGGGGCCTCATTTATAAAGCATGCATACGCTCAGATTTGATCTTCGAGAGTGCGTATGCTTAAATCCACACCAACGCTAATATTTGTAAAAACTGGCTTTGACATAGGCTCTTCTTCTGCAGGTTTTTGTGAATGTAAGCTGATCTTGCAGCTCTCTGTTCTAAATTAAAGCATTGGATGATGACTGGTGATCTTTTATGTTAATGACATTAATTAGGAGTCGTTTGCAAGGCAGAGAGCTGAAACCATTCAGTTGCACACAAGTTCAAGATCATTTGCGATTCATAGATTTCACATCTGAAAGAGACAGATATGTGCGTTTTCTGTGCGTATGTTCATTCTATGAATCACACGTACTCATATTTGAGCGATGATTGCAAGATCAAATTTCCCAGGTAAAAAAAGTACACTTCCATAATGTACTTAAAGTGTTCTATTTCCGCGCACTAATTTTGTACTTAATACACTAAAAATGATTCTTTAGTACTTCTTAAGTTTAATTAAGTGTACTCAGCTGTGCTATTTTGGGACACCATAATTATGAACTAAAATGCACTTTTAACATATTATCTCTGTATTTAAAAAATGCATTTAGTTACCACTTGTAGTACCCATCTTTCATACACTAGTACACTCAAGTGCACTACAAGTGGTGACTAAATACATTTTTAAAATACAGAGATAGTATGATAAAAGCGCATTTTAATTTTATTTTTGGTGTGTGCAATGCTTGGATTTGTGTGTAAAGTTTTGGAAAAAAAGAGGCAAAGTTTTGAAAATGTAAGCAGTTGAAAAAAACTAATATTGTGGCAAAGGTGTTTGCAAATGTTTGCTTTTGAGGTGTGTTTGTGATATTTTGAATGCGGTGCTTCATTTTGCAAGAGATGCGAGGCATTTTGTATTTTGTGTGTGCAATTCTTGGATTTGTGTGAAAGTTGTGAAAAAAAAAAAAAGAGGTAAAGTTTTGAAAATGTGTGTAAGCAGCTGAGAAAAACTGCAGTTATCCCGTGAACTCATTCTCTCAGACGGTCTGAGTATGCAGAGCATTCGCTTATATGGACGGAACGCCACTGATATTAGTGCACGAAAATAGAGCGCTTTATGGAAGTGTACTTTTTTTTTTTTTTAACCTGGGTTAGGATGGTTTCTGCGCAACACTTTATAAACAGGCCCCGGGTCTGGTGCGGATGGGTTCTGTCAGACGCTGGCGCAGCGCGAGGTGAGATTGGGATGGTGGCTGGATGGAGGGACGCTGTTCTCGGGGCCCAGAATGTCGAAGCAGAGGGCCTCGACGGCGTCCAGCCGCTCGATCTGGACCAGACGGGTCAGCAGGTCCGGGATGCTGTATCCCGCCGTACTGATGCGGTCGAAGAGCTGCATGCCGTCCGTCATGCCTCCGATCTCGTCGCGCTTCAGCCCGAAGCTCTCGGCGAGGTGCCTCCACGTCTTCACCACCGCCTTATCTGTGCTGTAGGTGGCGCTGAGCATGCGGCTGGTGCGCTCCAGACAGTCGAAGGGCAGCTCGGTCGGACTCAGACCTGCAGAGATGAAGAACATCATCATTATCATCATCAGAGTAAACTAGGGCCTGGTTTCACAGACAGGGTTTAGGTTAAGCCAGGGTTAGGCAATAGTTCAATTAGGACATTTAAGTAGATTTTATAAACATGCCTTAGAAAAAAACATTACTGGTGTGCATCTGGAGACAAAACA
Organism: Spinibarbus caldwelli; assembly: GCA_039654775.1. Classification (NCBI taxonomy): domain Eukaryota; kingdom Metazoa; phylum Chordata; class Actinopteri; order Cypriniformes; family Cyprinidae; genus Spinibarbus; species Spinibarbus caldwelli. The sequence goes on from CM077232.1 coordinate 839,106, forward strand.
AAGGCACTGATGTATTTTAAGATCAGTTAGTGCAAGTTTCTTCAGTTGAAACAGCTCAGATTTACATTTTAGTCTGGAATTAGGCCTAAGCCTTGTTTGTGAAACCGGAGGTATGAGTAGGGTTTATAACAACCAACACACTTCCAAAACTAACTAAAATTCTTACAATCAGAAAATTAAATTGTGAATTATTATTTTTATTTGTTGTTACATGCATTAAAAATATTTAAATGTAAATGTTTTTAATAGCACTGTCAAATGATTAATCGCATCCAAAATAAAAGTTTGTTTATATACTGTATATATACTGTGTATATTAATGTGTATATATAAATACACACATACAGTATATATTTTGAAAATATTTACATGTATACACATTTATATTACTATATTTTATATATATATATATATATTTAATATATAAACATTTTTCTTAAATATATACATGCATGTGTGTGTATTTATATATACAAAATAAATATACACAGTACACCCTCATATATTATGTAAACAAAAACTTTTATTTTGGATGCGATTAATCACAGTTAATCGGTTGACAGCACTACATATAGAAGTACCTGGCAGAACTGTTTATTGTATAAAAACAACAAACATTTAAAAGTTTTTAATTATTTATTATTTTTAAAAATCATTTATTTTTAAAAATAAATTTAATAATAGCAATAACAAAAATACCACCAGAATTATTTCTTAAGCAAATTAACAAAAATCTGATTCAAAATAAATATGTATATGAAGAGTTTATTTGCAAAAATAGATAACTCTGTTTTTACATTTTTTTTTTTTTTTTTTTTTTTTTTTTTCTCCAAAAATCATGTTTTTTATTATGTTGTCATGTATTTATTGTGTTGGTTAGCTGTATTTTTTTTTAGTTATTTCTTAACCTAATCAAAATAACCCAACTGTAGTTTGATTGAGATTAATTGGAATGCACAATGAAGAAACTTGTTAAAAACGGAGTTATCTGCTTTTGCAAATGAACTCTTCATATATTTTATATTTATTATTTTATCAAATGTATGATCAAATGTAAAAAAAAAAAAGTACTAATAAAACTAATAAAATGTCAATTAAAAATAAATGTAATAACAGAATTGTTAAAAAAATTTTTAAATACATAATAATAATAGTACTGAACTGTAATACTAAACTGATTACTGTACAAAAATAACAGAAATCTCCTTAAAATGTTAAAATCCTTAAAATTGTGATTATTTATTCATTTGTATTACATTTAAGTCAATAATTCTCACAGAACTGTGGTCAAGCAAGCCATGTTTATTCTCACTGTAAGTGAACTCATACTTCACCTTGCGTAGTTTTGATCATCATCTACCAAGTGATGAGTTTGTGTCAAACATTGAGTTTGATTGACTGAACTCATCAGCAACAGCACGTCTGTGAGGAGTTTCTCCTCTCTTTTAAGAGCAGATAAGTGTTTATTTTAATTGTATGTGATTATATGGGTCCCATCAGAACAGTCCACTGGGATAACCAATGATAAAATGCATTTGATTTGACTTCATTTCAATGAAAAGAAATCAATATTTTTCCCTCTTCAATGATCTTGCTGCTCCATTATTTCTCTTTTAATTTTCTGAGAGGCAAGATGAACTCTGCATGATTTGATGTACTGTAATGTGCTTCTGTAAATGTTTAGTGTGTTTGCAGTGAGGTGGAGATCTGTTTGTCACACACTCCTGCTCATTACAGCTTTAACACAGCAGCAGTCGCCAGTGTTTTACAGGCTTGACATAATCATGAATTCACGGTTACTGTTACACTCACCCTCCGCAACACTGCAGGCTTTTGTGTACAAATCCAGGATCTTTTTCCTTCTGCTGTGAATCTGCAGAAACAGGAAATGTTTGGATGAGTCACACAAAGCAACAGAGATCAATCTGAACCTACAGAACAAGATCAGATGTGGAGCAGAAACTGTAGCTCTGCTGAAAAACTTAACTACAGAGTTATGTTACCTCATGTTAGAGGTGTGATGAGATATACCTTATGCTTTTAAAATACGGTGAAATATTATTATAATTTAAAATATCTGTTTTCTATGTGAATATGTGTTAAAATGTAATTTATTTCTGTGATCAAAGCTGTATTTTCAGCATCATTACTCCAGTCTTCAGTGTCACATGATCCTTCAGAAATCATTCTAATATTCTGATTTGCTGCTCAAGAAACATTTCTGATTATTATCAATGTTGGAAACAGTTGTGCTGCACAATATTTTTTGTGGAAACTGTGGTACCTGTTTTTTTTGATTAGAAGGTTCAAAAGAACAGCGTTTATTTGAAATAGACATCTTTTGTAACATTAGAAATGTCTTTACTGTCACTTTTGATTAATTTAACGCATCCTTGATGAACAAAATTTTCTTTTTTCAATCTTACCTACCCCAAACTAGTGTATTACTATTTCGACAAAAATATTGTGCAGCACAACTGTTTTCAACATTTATAATAATCAGAAATGTTTCTTGAGCAGTAAATCAGTATATTAGAATGATTTCTGAAGATCATGTGACACTGAAGATTGGAGTAATGATGCTGAAAATTCAGCTTTGATCACAGAAATAAATTACATTTGAACAGATAATCAGACAGAAACAGCTATTTAAAATTCTAATAATATTTAACCGTTTTTACAATATTTTTGATCAAGTAAATGCAGCATTGGTGAGCAGAAGAGACTTCTTTCAAAAACATAAAAAAATCGAAAAAGACTGTAATATGCATGTGGTGTCATATTCACCCCAGTGGCTCTGCTGCTGGTGTTGATGTAGTTGTTGTTGTTGTTGCTGACGGTGTTGGTGGAGCAGGTCTTGTCCCGCGTCAGATGCACCAGAGACAGAAGGCAAAGGTCAGCGGCTCCCTGTTTGTCCTGAGCTGCTTCCTCGTCACTGTCGATGCTGCGACTCAAAAGCTGCTCGTTCTCTGATGACGCGTCGTTCTCACTGCAACAGTGCAAGCGTTTAGTGTTTACAAAGAATTATAGTGATTCTGCCAGAAATCAATCACAATCAGTGGTTCTCAAACATGACTTGTCAAAATATAAATGAAATGCAACTCCAACTCCTTAAAGGAAACCGTCTACAGAAACAGATGAATCCTGCACTGCACACTGCTGCTCTTTAAAGAACCATCTCTTTCTTACCTTTTTATAATCTGAAGAACCTTCTTTCGCCACAAAGAAACTTTTGTGAAACAGAAAGGTTCTTCAGATGTTAAAGGCTCTTTATGGAACCATTTAGACAAAAAGGTTCTTCTATGGCATCGTGAAGCACCTTTATTTTTAAGAGTGTAGCTTGCGAATCATATTTTAATACATTTCAGTCATGCAACGTTTATCAGACATTGTATTTTTACTTTTCTCAAACATGACTTATTTTAAAATAAGACAAAACATGCTTTAAAATAGGCTAAAACAACTAAAAATCAAGTAATGCTAAAAAAAATACAGTTTAATTTATAAACATTAATGTAAATTAACAATAAACAAAAAAAACATTTAAAAATCTTAATTTTAATTTCAACATTTATTACTACATTTCTAAAATCATTTAACAACTGTTTTTTAATTAACTAACATTAACAAAGATTGCTGCAAAAATACATTGCATTTTATTAGTTCATATTAACTAATGCATTAATTAATCTTACCTAATGATACCTTATTGTAAAGTGTTATGAATGTTTATTATTTAATTCACTCTTTCAACAACTGAACAGATTGTTTTTTTGTTTTTTTTCTGAGGAAGAGTTCATGTTGAAAACTATTACATTATTGTAATGTTTTTTGCCAGCCACAGTCACTGTGAGCTGCATGAAGGTTCTTCAGGGTTTGAAACGACTCTATTGCTTGATGAAAGAGCCTGATTTAGACATTTGCTTTTCTGCCTATTGTGCTTTACAGTAATAATTATCATGTACTGACTAGCCTGTTGTTTTCAGCTTCTCAACAAGCACCTGTTGACAAAGACGGCTCAGAGCCGCGCACAGAATGTCATTGTTTTCAGACACTCGATACCTGCGCCAGTCTGGATCTGCATTAGCACATACTCTGGCATGAGTCAAATCTCCCGCTTCACGTCTACAACAATCATAAACAGATGCAATCTATCTACATATTAGTCCATCTAGAATATATCTGACCAACTGGAATCAGTAGGTCAATTTTGAGCTTTTGGGCTATTTCACTTTCATTACATGTTGTTTCAGACGTGGAAAGAAAAAAAAATCCAAAATACATTTAAGTTTTTATTTTATTGCACTTTATCTACTTGCATCTGTAGATTTACAATCTATATCTTTAAAGAGATTTTTCTCCATTTCAGTAGCACTTACATAAACCAAACTTTACAGTTTTATTTGCTATCCATATTCTGAAGGTTTTTACTGAAGGGTTTGTTTATAAATCATTTGCCTGGTTTTATTTTTACACTTTATCTATTTTCATCTGTAGATTTCAGTTCCAAAACATATCTTTAAAAAGTTTTTTCTCCATTTCAGCACTACTTCCAAACACCAAATTTTACAGTTTTATTCCTACCTGTGTTATGAAGGGTTTACAGAGGGGTTTGTTCATATATCATTCACCTGGTTTTATTTTTACACTTTATCTTTTTGTTTCTGTAGATTTAATTTACAGTACATATCTTTAAAGATTTTGTTTCTCCACCTCAGCAGCAATTATATACACCAAATTATAAAGTTTTATTCCTCTCTATATTCTACAGGTTTTTACTGATGGGTTTGTTCATATCACTTACCAGGTTTTATTATTGCACTTTATCTTTTTGTGTCTATAGATTTCAATTTCAATACACATAAGGCCTTTTTTCTCAAAATGAGTTTATCCACCTCAGCAGCACTGACGTATACCAAATTATAGAGTTTTATTCCTCTCTAAATTGTGAAGGTTTTTCCTGAAGGGTTTGTTCATATATTGTTTGCCTGGTATTATTATTGCACTTTATCTGTTTGCATCTGTAAATTTAATTTGCAATACAATCTTTAAAGGTTGTTTTCCCATAATGAGTTTTATCTCCACTTGTGCAACGGTTACATAAACCAAATTTTATAGTTTTATTCATGTCTATATTCTGAAGGGTTTTACTGAGGGGTTTGTTCACACATCATTTGCATGATTTTATTTTTACACGTTATCTATTTATGTCTATAGACTTCAGTTCCAATACACATAAGGCCTATTTTTCCCTCAAAATGAGTTTGTTTCTCCACTTCAGCAGCACTTACATCAAATTTTAGAGGTTTATTCCTCTTTATATTCTAAAGGTTTTTACTGAGGGGTTTGATCATATGTTGTTTGCCTGGTATTATTATTGCACTTGTACAGTGTCTGTACATTTCAATTCCAATACATATCTTCAAAAAGTTTGTTTCTCCACTTCAGCAGCACTGACAAACACCAAACTTTACTGTTTTATTCCTATCTTTTTATTCTGAAGGGTTTTACTGAAGGGTTTGTTCATTGATTTACACAATTTTTTATTCCTAAAAACATGTTTTTTTTTTTTTTTTTTCTGTCTGTTTTCAGTATTTTTTTGGTTTATAGAGTGATAAAAAGAGTGTTATTCACAGCAATCAGAATTAATCAGTGTAAAGCAGGGGAAGTTCTCATCTAATTAGTGTGAGAAAAGCAGTTTTATTTCTTTATTCAAGCTTCTGCTGCTCCTTAGAAAAAAAAAAGAAGAAAAAAAGGGTTTGAGGCGAAAAAGTGTCATCTTATGTTTGAAGCGGAGCTATTTTCACCTGGTGGTTTTGGCTGCACCACTGCGTAATTATCACACGCTTGATTACGTTTGTCTGAAATGAACATCTCCTGTGGAAAGCGTAGCTGCAGGCTGGATCTGTGTTCGACTACCTCATCCTGTCTGTAAGCCACATAATGTTTCCAGTCAGAAGAGAAGAGAAGAGCTGCAGCTCCGAGCTGCTGCACAAACACGTCCTGCGGTGGCTGAATTACTGGCACAATCTCACATGAGACGAGGAAACGTGTTTGACGCCTCCGTACGAGGGCTTCACTGTGCTGGTTAAACCCTGTTTGTCTTGCAGTAGTTAAAGGTTTGTTTAGCTTGAGTGAAGACTCACCTCTTTGCTGTTTTTGGAGATGAAGGCTTGAGCTTATCAAATTCATCCTTTTCTGCAAAGATCACCACGTTTTCTGGAAAGACAATGTGTGAAGATCAGTGACGTGCTCATTCATCTCAGATCAGCTGTTGTTTTATTTTAAACTTTTTTTGAAAAGCTTCTCTGGACAAAAGAGTTGATAGTTTTGAGTGTAATTTCAGTAAAAATAGAAAATAAATCTATTATTTGTTAACAGTGAACCTATTTCAATTTGATTTCCAAATCTGATCTGGAAGATTGACTGTTTAATGCATGAATTATGAATATGCATTATGCATTCTTCATCACTGTATATCATTTATTTGAACAGTTTATGCAATAATACATTCAAGTATATGCTTTTACTGATTACAATACAAACAAATGCATTTGGCAGATGCTTTTATCCAAAGCGACTTCTATTGGATTTAAGGTATATACATTTCTATATCGGTCCATGCATTCCCTAGCATTGGCATTGGTGTTGTAAATGCCATGATTTACTGTTTGAGCTACAGGAACTAAACAGTTATGAGTTGGATATGTGTAAAATTAAATAAATGGTCTGTTTTGTGAATGCTCATCTGAAGTCAGAGATGTAGTTGTGAGTGCATGAGTGGATCTTTCTCATGTATTCTGTTATTATAAGTGGCTTAGCTGAGAATATCCGGTGGGAAATGGGATAAACGCGGATGTCTAGCGGTGCAGGTATTTGCTCGTCCGCTCTGAAGCAGGATTAATGTTGTGACTTACAGTAACATGAATGCATCTGCTTTTCTTCTGCTTTAGTCTTTTACTTTTAGGACTGTTTCATGACGAATTTCAAGACTATTTTTACATATTTTTTTTTAAAGGATTTTTTTAGTGAATGCACTGCAGTGAGCTAAATGGAAAAACCCATTCAAGATGAATCAAAAGAAACGTTTAATATACATAGAATTCATTTAATTGTAAAAACTATAAATAAAAATGCTCACAATATTTGTCTGTTATGTGTTTCTACTCTTCTGACAGTGATGGATTGATGGCTAAATGAGCTGCAGTGAGAGTGAGTGAAAGCTAATTTTGAGGGGTTTTTCTCAAGACGGAATGAGATGGTTATGCAGAGATATGTTGTGAACGTTTGGTGCCGTCAGCGAGAGCCGTGGGCTGAAGGAACATTCCAGATTCACCTCGTCCCGTCTGCCGTCTGTCACGTCATCTTAAGCAGTTTAACACGTACAGATGTCAAACCAAGCGTTCGCTCACCTTCAACCTCTTTCTTCTCCTCCTGCTTGTTTGTTTGGTCTTCCACTGTTTTTATTATTTGTCCAGAGCAGCATGCTGGGAAAGAAAGAAACAAAGAAAGAAAGTGCTGAGTTAGACTCACAGCACTGCTATTCATTTAATGTCTGGAGCAATAAGAAAGAGTTTGAAATCTGGGAATGAATGATCTCAAGTAAATGTAGAGCAGAAGGACTCAAACTGCGGTCAGAAGAGCTTCCCTGTAGATGAATACACACATCAGTTATGAGGAACATTCACACACACACACACTCACACACACATACTCACATGAACACACACGCATAATGAGTGTGTAGTTCTAGCAATCTTACCTTGTCCACTCGGTTTGGACTTCAGGATGTAGAACATAATAATCATCACTATAGCGATGGCCATGATGAAGATGGTTGACATGGCGATGATGAGGGCCGTTGCTAGGTGACCTTGTCCTGTTGGATCTGGAGCACAGTAAAAGATGTTGCTTAACGACCATAAAAAATGCTACAATTGCACTGATGAACTGACTTTTTGTTTTGACCGATTGTTTATAGACCCTTTTTGTTCCAATGTTACAGTTACGTCACAGCTCTAGCTGGAGGCAAAACAGAGGAAACTAGAGGCGGCCCATTCAAACCAGCACAGATTGGGCTACATAAGGAGCTTAAAATATCATCTTGTTGTGATGTTGGGTGCCAGAATTGACGTAGCACAGGCTTCAATTTGAAATTTTATCACATACCTGCTGCCACTGACGGACAAAAAACTGACGACAGCTGTGGTTAAACGCGATAAAACGAGCGGACTGGACAGAAACGATTGTCAAAATGCTCGCGTTTGCAGCGCACACTTCTTATTACAAAAGGTTCAATAAAGTATTGTCTTTTGTTGTTATGGATTATGGTTTGTGTTACACGTCTAAAGATTTCTTATGCATCTCGTGTATGAAATAATGTCTGTGTGCATGTGTGTAAAACAACAAACTGACAATTTATATGCTTAATCATCTGTAATTGTATATACATTGTTGTGACTGAGTGAGGCTGGAATTTAAGAACTTGATAAGAAAGAATAATCATACAGAAAGTTCAAAATTAGTTTGAACCCATTATTTTTATTTCTAGAAAATATTCACATCTTTTAATGTACTGGAAAGTCAAGTCAAGTCACCTTTATTTATATAGCGCTTTTAACAATACAGATTGTGTCAAAGCACTTAACAGTATCAAATTGGAGGATAGAGTGTCAGTAATGTATAATAATAAGATTAAACACTCAATTTTCAGTTAAAGGCATTTCATTATTGAATTCAGAGATGTCATTGTCTAGCTCAGTTTAGTTTAAATAGTATATATGAAGTCAAATTGATGTCCCCAACTGAGCAAGCCAGAGGCGACAGCGGCAAGGAACCAAAACTCCCTCTGTGACAGAATGGAGAAAAAAACCTTGGGAGAAACCAGGCTCAGTCGGGGGCCAGTTCTCCTCTGGCCAGGATATTATTATTTATTTATTTTTTTACTTATTTTAATTAAATTTTAAATGTATAAATGTATTATATTTCTATTTTTATATTGTTGCAATTTCTAACAAAAATAGTATTATGTAGTTAGGTATTTTATTATAATTTTAGTTTTTTTTAGTAAAAGTAAAGATACTGTAATGTCACTGTAAACTTACGTCATTTACAGGAGGTATATACTTTAAAATAACTATTTGTCCATTACATGATACATATATCTTCAAATAATATACCCATCACATTGAATGTTTAACTTTTTTTTGTATTTTGGCTCAGTTCACTCTCATGTAGCTGTAAAAATAGTTGCCTGCTGAAACTGAAATCTTCATGACTAGATAGACACCGGTGAGTTTTACTTTGTTTAAAACATCCATGGTAAATCTGCTGCGTTAAAATAAAACATGTGCCCCTGGAGCACAAAAGCAGTCATAAGTAGCACAGGTATATTTGTATCAATAGCCAACAATATATTGTATGGGTCAAAATCATCCATTTTTCTTTTATGCCAAAAATCATTAGGATATTAAGATCATGTTCCATGAAGATATTTTGTAAATGTCCTACCGTAAATATATCAAAACTTCATTTCTGATTAGTAATATGCATTGCTAAGAACTTCATTTGGACAACTTTAAAGGTGATTTTCTCAATATTTAGATTTTTTTGCACCCTCAGATTCCAGATTTTCAAATAGTTGTATCTCAGACAAATATTGTCCTATCCTAACAAACCATACATCAATAGAAAGATTGTTTATTGTGCTCTTGCCTTTCTCTGCGTGTGGGAATATGGTGGTGCTGCTGAACGACACGCTCGGAGCTCGTCCTGATGACGGCGGCGTCGACTGCATGCCTGTAAAACAACATTCAATAAAATCAGTCAGTATACTCATACATCTGCTGCACGCTTGTAAATCTCTCATTCTGCTCTGTTATCACCAAATCTCAGATTCAATCGTTTTGTCCACTTGTTTTCTTTCAATCAGCACAGGTTTTGTGTTTCTTTTTAGAACTTATTAATCGTAGATCTCATTGATCTGAGCTCATGAACCTCAGTTCATGAGTGAAAAAAACATTATTTATGCATAATTTTGGCTCAAAAAGTAAACTGCATGAGTTCAGATCAATGAGACCTGCGATCAATCAGATCCAAAAAGAAACACAAAACCTGTGCTAACTGAAAGAAAACAAGTGGACAAAACGATTGAATTCAAGATTTGGTAATAATATCGCATAATGAGAGATTTACAAGCTATTTAAGAAGCAGTTATTTTTAACTTGGGAACACAAGAAGTGGAAGAAAAATCCCCAAAGGCATAAAAATGATCAGATTTTTGGGGGAAGTTGTAATACTCTGTGTGACCAAATTTAGTAAGTTTTAGTCCAACAGGGTTATTATAGTTAACTAAACCTAAAACCATAAAAAACATGAAATAAAATAAACTGAAATAATCCTGAAAAAATCCTTAAACTTATTTTATTTCAGCTAGTTGCCATTTCTCATTTTCATTTAGTTTAACTTGATAAAGAAAACTTGATGAATAAAAACTATATTTAAACTAAACTAAATTGAAAATGGAAATATAAATATAAAAATTAATTTAAAATATTAATAAAAACTATAATAGTATCTCAATATGATACTAAAATAACAGTGCAATGCGTTCAGTGCTGGGTAGTAACTCATTACATGTAATCTGAATTATGCAATCAAATTATAAAAAATATGTACTTTATTAATTATGCTGTAATATTGTATAATATGCATAATATTAATTATATAATTAGATTAAAATACTCATAATCAGAGTACAGTTACTTTATTATTGATTACATGATTACATATTATTCACACAATTATTAATCATAATTTATTGATTCTCTCTCTAATTCTTTTTTCATCTTTTACATTTTCCTAATAAACATTACACATTGTAATGCACAAATTCATTATTTCTTATCAAATGAATTATTTCTTATTTACATGCACTGTAATGCAGGGATTCCCAAAGTGTTTTTTAGTCATCTGAATCTCTTTCACCTAAAATATTTTCTTGAAGCTCCCCCTGAGATTTTACACATCACATGCAGGTAAACAAATGAAATATTTCATTTTTTAATTAGTTTTATTTTGATTGTTATATTAAAATGATTTATTGTAATTTTACATTTTTATGATTTAATAATTAGCTTTTCATAAAACTCACAAACACCCTGCAGTTCTTTTACGAAGCCCAGTCTGGGAAACCTTGACCTAATGTAATGTTTAATGCATGTTGTTAATTACGAGTGGAAAGGAATTTTCTTACTCTTTTCATATCAATATGGTACAAAATTATCCTATTTAAATAAATGTGATGAATGAGTAAGGTCAAAAGTAATCTAAATGTATATTACCTAAAATGTCTAATGTAATGGATTGGCTACTAATGTCATTTGGAATCAGTAATTTGTAAGTAATCTATCCGTAATATTAACTCACGTTTTCAGGAAACAGAAAATCCTCTCCAGGTCAAAATGACCAGAAAATACAAACAGGAGTTATTCTAAATGATGAAAAGCTGCTGTTTTTTCTTCACTTGAAGTGAAAATGTTTTTTTGATGGAGTGCAACTTGATGCCGCATGACATTTAGTGTACAACAACCCAACATTAAATATGGGACGCTAACAGTCTTAATGGACTAAAACACAAATCTGCGAGTGTTTCAGCTCTGGAGTTGAAGTATTGATTTAATTAAGCCCAACAGGAACAGCACCGTTTGTCAAAGCTCTCATAGGTTTGAGGTCTTTGCTTATTTCTTTCTCATTGTGAGAGTCAAACACACTGTAAACCAAACGAACGCCGCGAGGATCGCTCTGCCAAACCCCATCAGTCTTCTGACTTCATTAGAAACCATTAGCAATCTGATTCATTACCACATCCATTTAATGCCAAATCATCTGTTGAGATCACAGATCCTGAAATCACGCGTGAGGTCCGCCGCTGGACGCATGTTTCCATGCCTGTCGACTGCAAGCAGCAGCAAGTTAATCATCTTTTTATTCCCTCCAAACTCTTAATTATCAGACGCTGCGGGCGAGCATAATCTGCAGATTACCCGGCGAGTGCGAGCATGTCTTCACTCGCTCCGCATACTTTCACATCTACAGCTTTAAAAGACCTGTTTGTTATGCTTTTTTAATTAAATAGAATTCCCACCTACTTCATTTCTGTCACCGCACAATAGAAAACAATTAAAGAGGCTCTGACCGGCGCAGACGTGTTTCTCAGCACAAAGACCCCTTCATTTACAGGATGTTCATCTTACAGGAGCAAAACTATTCATCAGCAGTATTCATAATACACCACACTTCCAGATTTATAATGAACCGTCGTTCTCAGAGCGGATAGAAAGAAATAAATCAATTATGGACGCTTTAGGCAAGATCAAGTTCATCTTAATAGCATAAAAGCCACAACTTAATGCACATAAAAATTAATAAATAATAATAATTCAAAATTAAATTAAATAAAAAATTAAAAATAATCTAAATCAAATAAAAATAAAATAAGGCTAATAAAATAATCTAAATACAATCAAATAAAATAAAAGCAATTCATCAAAAACCCAACATTTTTTGTAATATACAGTATAATGTCAGGTTTATTGGACAACCACGGATCTGAAATCTGTCACTAAAAATGTAAAGAAATTAAGAATTTATACAAGCAGGAAAAGTTCATCTTTATAGTGCATTATATACACAACAAAATGTTTGACAAAGAAAAAGCCAAAATTAAAGACAATAAAGCCACAACTAATATAATTTATGGGCATAAAAATAAAAAAAAGAATCAATTTGTGAAAGGGCCAGTAATACTCATGATGCTAGGTTTATTAGACTACTAACAAACCATTGTTCTCATTCTCTCAGAGGGGATCTGGAGGAAAAAAAATACATTTTTTTTGAAGAGGCAACAATATTTGTGATATACAATACTAGGTTTATTAGACTATTAGATTAGGAAGCATAGGCTACTAGAGAAAAGAAATGTAATTGAAATAGTGTGTAAATAGTGTCCCAGTTATGTCCAAAACAGAGTTTCTGCTCTTTAGATTTATGAGTAAAAATATTTCTTTGCGCAGTCAGCATGATTTTGATTAGAAATCTCTGTTTTTGCTGAAATCGCTGGAGTAAGAAGCAGTTTGTTGGTCAAACGGCCTCTCATCAGAGTTTCCACTCTCTTTCTGAAGAAACATCTCATGGCTGAAGACAAACAGAGATTTAAAAAAAGAAATTAGCAAAACAAAACAATAAAAAGCTTGGCTCTCGCTCGCTCGGTCAAACCTGGAGTTAATTAGTTTCCCTCTCTTGCACAAACGACGCCATTTCATCCCAAACAGAAATCAGAGCCCTGAAGCTGAAGGGAAAGCAGAGGTTCTTCGCGGAGATGTTTAGCGGATTACGCGGCATTAACGCTCAGGTCTGCGCGGTTCTCTGCTGGTTTCCATGCGGTCAGCGCTTCAGGTATGCGCCGCTAATCAGAGACTGCAGTGTGTTATGAACGATCTGCCAAACACCAGAGCCAGGCCAAGAGAAGGAAAATAAATCTGAGAAAGCTTCATGCACTGATGGCTGATGGAGTCCAGACGCGTTACTGATGACCTGCTGTTCGCTTCATCACAGCATCTCTGTGCTCAGATCCGGATCCGGATCCGGTTTGGGTTTGCTTTGCTTTAGTCAATCTGTATTCTGTGCTAAACTGTGTGTGGGCCTCCGGAACGGGAATGGAAGCGTTTAACGGAGCAATAGCCAACAATACAGTGTATGGGTTAAAATTATCCATTTCTCTTTTATGCCAAAAATCATTAGGATATTAAGTAAAGATCATGTTCCATGAAGATATTTTGTAAATTTCCTACCGCAAAAATATATCAAAACTTCATTTTTGATTAGTAATATGCATTGCTAAGAACTTCATTTGAACAACTTTAAAGGTGATTTTCTCAATATTTTGATTTTTTTGCACCCTCAGATTCCAGATTTTCAAATAGTTGTATCTCAGCCAAATATTGTCCTATCCTAACATAAATGGAAAGCTTGTTTATTCAGCAAAAATGGACTCTTATGACTGGTTGTGTGGTCCAGGGTCATAAATGAGATGTTCTTACACTCTTTGATGTTTCGAGGAGCGTTCTGACAGGAGTGACACACCATGCCATAGATGTTACGCGGACGGTTCTCCAGAATGTAGTACCTAAACCAGAAAACACACAAACAAACTCACAAAACACGTACTGCTGATCACTGGTAAAGAAATGAAGAGTTAATGCAAGACTTAGACAAAATAAGATTATTTTTTATATCACATTATTGAGTCAAACCAAAAATGATCCAGACAGCAGATATAATTTTTGATATTTTTTTTCTAGTGGGTGCAGGACACTATAGTTGATTTATGTAAGTGAGGATAGTAAAATAAAGTAAACTCTGACATATTATACCCAGAAATTTCTTCATATAGTGGACTACCAGTAAAATTGATAAAAATTTCGTACCAAACATTATTCAGACACTTTGAGCTGAGCATGTTTTGTTTAAGTGTTCTTTCTTTAATTGCTAATGTGATCTTTTTACACCACAGACTGAACAAAATGAAGCACTGCTTGGTGATTGGTTGAGCTAAATTGGTTTTATCTAATTGTGTTCTTAAATTTAACAGCTGACAGCTATTCAACCGAATTCATTACATACCTTTCTATCAAAGTTATCTGACATTATCAAGATGAGTTTGTTCAGACTCAGTTTAACTCTGAGTTCTTCTCATATTTTATTATCATTTTCTAAACTGTAGTGAATAAACTGTGATATAATGTGAGAAATGTTGAAGGTGTCTGAATAAATTTTGGTTTGACTGTATATACAACAGTTATTCATAATGTTTGACATAAAGAAAAAGCCAAAGTTAAAGACATAAAAGCTACTGCTGAAATACTTTACAGGCATAAAAATGAATATGAATAAAATAAAATAAAATAATTTTTTTTAAAATTGACTAAAACAAATAATAGGGGAAAAAAATAGTAAACCACTACTGACTATTTAAAATGACTGAATATTTTAAAAAATGGACTGAAATAAATAATAAGGAAAGAAACAGTAAAAATAAAAAAGCACATTACTGACTACAGGATGTTTAACATAAAGAAAAAGCTCAAATTAAAGACATAAAAGCCACAACTAAAATAATTTACAGGCATTAACATGAATGTGTAAATAAAACAAATTATTTATTTTGAAAAATGAACTGAAACAAACAATAAGGAAAGAAAAAGCATAAATTATAAAAGGAGAAAAAAACATTACTGACTGCAGGATGTTAAAATTAAACATAAAAGCCACAACTAAAATAATTTATAGATATAAAAAGGAATGTGTAAAAAAAAAAAAAACACATTACTGACTGCAGGATGTTTTTACTCAGAATTGTGCAATAAAAAGCCGCAATTACCTTTTTTAATGTTTTATTCTGTGGCAGAAAAAAAGAAAAAAAAAAAAACAGAATTGCAAGATATAAATTCAGAATTCAGAGAAAAATCTCAGAATTGTGAGAAAAAAATCTGAACTGAGACTAATTACCTTTTTTTATTTTTTTATCCCGAGGCAAAAACAAGCTTCCATCGAGAACATATGACAGCAAAGAAAAAACAACACAACTGAACTGTCAATGAGCTGATCGTGTTTAATGATCTGCTGCATGTTTAGTGTTTTTGCTCATCTGAAGTGAGTCGAGATGAACACAGAACACACACTTCACATTCAGACCGACACACACGCCTGATCAAAGCCATCATGAGCTGTGATCTCAAAGGAAATATCAGCGATCAGACTTTACGTCCCTCATAACAGAAACAGCAGAGACTTCCTGAGGCAGAGTATATTAAACACTCAATAATGTGCTTTAAAAAGCTGCACTTTGTATATTTATATTCAAGCCAATTGAAACCAGACCTTCTGCTTTAAGTGGCAACAGCAGCATGAAGCCGTCGTGTGTGTGTGTCAGCGCATGTGAGTGTGTGTGTGTGTGTCTGCGCATGTGAGTGTGTGTGTGTCTGTGCGTGTGTGAGTGTATGCATGCATGCATGTGTGTGTGTGCGAGTGTGTGTGTGTGTCTGCACACGTGTGTGATTGTGTGTGTGTGCGAGCGTGTATGTATATTTCAGTGTGAGTGTGTGTGTGTTTGTGTATGAATGCCTTTGTGTGCATTTGAGTGTGTGTATGTGTGTGAGTGTCCTGGAGTGTTTTCTTACCCCGGTAAACACGGTCCGCACTCGGCGTCGCTCTCCAGAGTCCCCTGCGTCAGGATAGTGGCGCGGTACAGCGAGTCGCAGTCTTTGTGGCGACGGCAGATCTCGTATTTGCCTTTGGAGAATTTCCCGGCCGGACAGGCGATGCAGGTGTGATCTTCATCTTTAGTGCCGTAACCACAGTTCTGAAAAACACACGGTACAGAGATCCCTTCACACTCCATCTACAAGTCAAGTCTCCTTCATTTCTACAGCACTTATCAGTGTCGGGGGTAATGCATTACAAGCATTGTTGGGGAAAATTACTTTAAGTTACTTTGTTACTTTTGAGTTACTTTGTAAATGTTTGTTTTTAATATAAAAAGTTCTTCTTTTACAAATGTAAAAGCCCTTTCACACCAAAAGTGAAGTGAATCCGCCTCAGGCTGAAGGAAATGTGAATTCTCGTCTGTACAGTAGAGGACGCCGCTCAAACTAATCACATGAAGAATATGACACAGGAGAAGAAAGTTCAACACTATTCAGAAATAACTAAAATATAACACACATGTGCCAATTTTTGCTTATTAGTATGATTGAAATAGATCACCGAAGGTCAGTAGCGAAGACATTGGTTAATAAAATGGGATTAAACACATAAATGATATTTGTCTTATTTAACATATTTAATTATTGCAGGTTTGTATAATATTCTGAGTTTACATTTGACTGTTTTTATTGATTTTGAGGAACACTGAGTGTGTTTTTGTGCAGTGAGATGAGTAAATACATGTTCATATTTAGTCTAGAAATATAACAGTTCTAAACTAAAGAAAATAACAGTGCTGGAAAATTATGAAACAACTTCAGTTTCAGCTGTAAATTAGGGAAGCTAATTTCCATCATGGGATTAAAAAGTGTGAGTTCATATCTCGTAATTCTGACTTTCTGTTTTTTTTATTTATAAATACATAAATAAAATGTCATTCCGACTTTGTATCTCACAACTCAGACTTTTCTGATTAGGAGAAATATAAACTCAGAATTGAAAGATATAAACACAGAATTCCAATAAGAAACGTCAGAATTGTGAGATATAAACTTGCAAAATTGCGAGGAAAAAATTGCAAGATGTAAACTTTGAACTGCAAGAAAAAAGTCTTGATATCTCACAATTCTGACTTGTTTTTTTTTTTTTTAATTTAAAAGGTAATTGTGGCTTTTTCATTTCACAATTCTCACAATTTGCAAGATTTTTTCTCAATTCTGAGAAATATAAAGTCAGAATCACAAGATATAAACTGGTTTTAAAATTGTGAGAGATAAATGCAGATTTTTAAGAAAAATGCTTTGTCAAATTTTTATGTCAGATTTGTGACAAAGTTTAAATGACCTCTTTTATTCTTTATTCTGTTGTGGAAAGAAAAAACAGATTTGCATGATATAAAATCTGAATTCAAAAATGTAACAAAAAGTAAGAATTCTGATTTTATATCTTGGAATTATGACTTTAAAAAAAAATAAAAAGGAAATTCTGACACAATTAAAAAATTTTCCCTTGATATTCAGAGAAATATAATCACAGAATTGCAAGACATAACTTCAAACTGCATGAAAAAAATTAATAATTGCAAGACAAAAAGTTATTAACCTTTTAATATTTTAATCTGTGGTGAAAATAAAATAAAAACAGAATTGCGAGAAATGAACTTGTTAAATAGCTTGTCGTATTCCACATTTGTAAGTCACTTTGAATAAATGCATCCGCTAAATAAATAAATGTACATGTAAACTTGGAATTGCAAGAAAGTCAGAAAGATCATTTCTCACAATTCTAAGTTTTTATCTCACAATTTTGTCATTTTTTTAATCTGTAGTAGTAAAGCAGCTCTACAGAAGACAATAGAGTCATTATTCAGATCAATTCAGTTCTAGTATATTCTCATAATACTGAATATGAATTGTATCAATTATGTCATTGATTGTAATGCATTGAAGCGTGTGACAGATCTGCAGACCTCATCTTTAACTGATCAGAAATGAATCAGCACTGAACATCCAGTTGTTTTTAATCCTCAAATATGAAGCAAGCGATGAAGCAGCAGCTGCTGGAGTTTAGCGAGCTGCCAGAACCATCCGCAGAAACACGCTTAATGAGAAACACATCATGAAGAAACATCCCAGCAGCGGCGCTCAGATTCACATTCATTGTGTTTCATAATCCAGATCCCGAGAATAACATCTGAGCATGCTTTCCCTTCACTATCCACAACAACTCTTCCACAGAAAGCCTTTCAAATGTGCTTCAGATTCTCACTGATTCAGATGTTACAACATTAAAGGTTTCGTCAGAACGTCTCCCAAGGCCGTTTCAGCTTTACTATTATTGTCTTGTCATTTCTGAATGCTCTCGAGCGCTGAGCTCTTAATTAGCGTAATGAGGTGATGATGCGTCTTTGGTGGGCAGAGGTGCAGCGCTTTGTTCTTTTGGCCTCCGGTGTCGGTTTGGGAGTCTTGAGCGGAGATAAAAGAGATTGAGATGTTGGTACTCGCCATCTGCTCTGATTTACAACTTATTGAGAAGTCCTTCTCCGTTCTGACATTCACCCCCAACATGCATTTCAATACTGAAGCACACACACACACACACACACACTCGCTCGCTCGCTTCATGGGAAGTAAAACATGCTTTTAAGCTCAAACGTCTTTTATCTGCTTCTAGTGAATCAAGATCATCTTTGGCCCCTGAGCACCAGCATTATTGGATTGTTCAGGAACGCAGCATTTCAAGGCCTTTTTCTGTCGTAAATGCTTTTTTTCAGTACCATATTTTCCAAAATAAGTCAAAAAACAGAAATAATGACTTTCAGAAGTAATGTAAAAATTACAAAAAAGTTTTAACAACATGGGGAAAAAATGGAAAATAAGTTGCAACAGGTCAAAATGGCATTTTTGACAGAAAAAAAAGTCGCATCAGTGTAAAAGTCAAATTTTGTTATTGCGTTCAGAAATAATGTGAAAATTTTTTTTAAAGAAAAAAGTTAAAAAAAATAAAAAATTAAAATAAAGTCACATCAGGTCAAAATTGCATTTTTGAGAGAAAAGACACATTTGAATTGCAGAATATAAAGAATTGTGAGATATAATATAGAGTATAAAGATTCTGAGAAGAAATGTCTGAATTGTGAAAAAAAGTTGCAGGAAAAAAACAGAATTTCAAGATTTAAACTCAGAATTGTGAGAAAAAGTCAGAATTCTGAGTTTTTCTCTCACAATTATTTATTGTTATAAATATAAGTCACTTTGCTGCATTCAGAAGTAATGTAAATAATAAAAAATTAAACAACAACATTAATGCAAAATAAGTCACACTGGGTCACAATTGGATTTTTATGAGAGAGGAAAAATACATTGGTATTTGCATTGCTGTATAAGTCCCAATTTGGTTATTGCATTCAGAAATAATGGAAATAAAAATTTAAAAAAAAAAAAAAAGAAAGAAAAAAAAAAAAAAAAGCATTTTTGAGAGAACAAAAACACATTGTGTTCTGAGGTTTTATCTCACAGTTATGACAATGTATGAAAAAGTAAAAAAATCAGAAATGTAAATAAAGTTTTTTTTTTTTTTTAAATGTACAAAAATAAAAAAGTAAAATAAATAAAATGAACAATTTACAAATGTTTCAAAGATATTTAATATTCAGTAATATTATTGATCTGTATGCTGATTGATCTGAATAATGACTCTATTGTCTTCTGTAGAGCTTTACAGCTGAAATTGAGTTCATTTCATAATTCATAAATTTCACTACATTAACACTGTTATTTTCATGATTATCACTGTGATTCTGCTTTAAATCAATCTGTTTTGTATAAAGTGCTATAGAAATAAATGTGACTTGGCTTGACTATAAAAATGTATTTTAGTATTTCACTCCTCAACAAATCCTTTAAATTGAACATTACAGAACAGAACTGGAATAATAAACATCAGTATAAACAAGCATAAATTATAGTGGCGTTCATTATAAACACCATTTATTATAAACGCCAAGCCTAAATGAATTTATTTTAAATTCAGCGTTTGTGAAATACGCTATATAAATAAACTTGAGCTCACATACAGATTTCACTCGGGACGAATCCAAATGTTTGCGCATGTTTGTGCTTGACGTTAACTGCATATATATATATATACACGTCGCTTCACAGCAGATAATACGAAACTGTGACTGATTTTCTAGAAAATACGGCAAATGTTTCTGAATGGTTTGAAGCTCAGAATGATTGGTTGTTTCGTGTGCTTCAGAAACAGCACATACCTGTGTGTTTGCGTTCGAGAAGCATCAAATGAAAGAGAGCTTGATTTAGATCACAGCTCGTTTAAATTACAGGCTGAGCGTCGTTAACTCCAGCAGAAGAGAGAACGAATCAGATATAAAGCAGCATCATTTTACTTGTAATTTTCACAGCCACTCCAAACAATCGCTGAGGTATAATTATGCAAAAAACACTCTTATTTCCGTAATAGTTGTTTTCTTCACAAATGGTGCCTATTTTTGCTGGAATTCATCTCAAGTGTTGTGAAGAGATATGATTTCAGAAACAAGAACATCTCTGATGGGATATGTGTTTTTAATATTAAGCAGCATGGCTTTGGTGCTCAGATTAATTCTACACACAAAAAAAAATAAAAAAAATTTTTAAAAAAAAATCATGCTCTTCCTCAGTATTTTTGTCTTGTTTTCCAGAACAAATATCTAAAGATTCTTGAATTAAGATAAATTTACTAAATTTGCAAAAAGTGTTGAAATTGTCAAATGAAGGGAGTTTTTGTTCTTAAAACAAGAACAATTACCTGCCAGTGAGGTTAGAAAAATGATCTTGTTTTTGCTTTGAATTAAGTGGATTTTTCTGAGCCCACTGACAGATATTTGCTCTTGTTTTATGCAAAAACTCACTTCATTCTGATGCATCTTTCAAAAACAAGACATAAGATATTGAGTAATTTTGCTTCTCCAGTAAATGTGTCTTGATTTAAGAATGTTTGGATATTTGTATTGGAAAACAAGACAAAAATACTGTCAAAGAAAATCATTTTTTTGCAGTGTAATTTGAGTATTTGTTTCTGAAATACTGTTTTAGCTCTGGCTTTGGTTTTTGTTAACTATAATAATCCTCAGTCTTTGAATATGAGTGACGAAACAAATAAAAAGATTCATTTCATGTTTAATTCAGTGTGTTACTTGAAATAGAAAAACTGAAACAGCATTTTCTTGTAAAATATATTACAATAATATTTATTTTATTTACAACTCCGGAAAATATATTTATATATGTTAACGAGTTCTACCACACTACAAAAAAATTATTTTCTTACTGTGAATTTTTGTCTTATTTTCTAGTACAAATATCTAAACATTCATGAATTAAGATAAATTAACTTAAGAAGCAAAATGATATTAAGTCTTGTTTTCTGAAAATGTTATTAAAACGTTGTTAGTTTTTGCTTAAAACAATTATCTGCCGGTGGGGTCAGAAAAATAATCTTAAATCAAAGGGAAAACAAGATTATTTTTTCTGACTCCGCTGACAGATATTTGTTCTTGTTTTAAGCAAAAACTAACAAAATGTTAATATTTTGTCAATTTGTGCCTCAAGTTATCTTGATTTAAGAATGTCTAGATATTTGTACTGGAAAAGAACTCTAGTAAAAAAGTAATATATTTAAAATACTAATATACTAATATTAATAATACTAATATATTATAATACTAATATTACAATAATATTTCATATATAATATTAATATTATAATACTAATATTTCATACTAAGTACAGTTCAAATCTATTAACATATTTACTGACAGATAACTCGAGACTTACTGATATAAAAATTATAATTAAACTTTATTCGGCGTACTAGATGTGCACAATGCACATTTCTTAATTTTAAGTCTAATAGCGCTCATGTGCTCAGTGATCTGAGTTCTAATTTTAAATTAGGACTTGGATCATTGAGCATATGAGCGCTATTAGAAGGAAAGATTTAAAATCTCCCGTGGCTCGTCATTGTGTTGAGATGTCTCATTCGGTTTTAGATTTAAACTTTGTCATTATAGAAAAGTTGACACAGACTCGTAGAGGAGGGAATTTGGAACGTAGGCTCTTGCAGAAGGAATGTAGGTGGATTTTTGATCTCAAAAGTCTACATCCTCTTGGTATGAATGAAGATTTGTTTTTTATAATAATTTAAGGATAGATGTGGGGACTCCAAAGGGTATTAAGTTTATTGTATATAAATACTGATGCTAAGAATTTTGTGTGTATATATATATATATATATATATTTTTTTTTTTTTTTTGATGTAGTCATATGTGGATCATTTTGAATGTATTGGGATATGTGTGTTTGGGAAGGAAATGTGTGTATTTATGTGTATTTTTTTGTATCTTCGTGATATTAAGTGTATTTCGGTAATACATGGTTTAATGAGCGCAGGTGTGTGTCTGGTAGCACATGGCACTGAGGAAGGGTTAATACCCAAAAACGTTCTGCACTTTTGCACTTTTTTGCACATTTTGTAACCTCTGAGTAATAAATGATACAACTCTTTTTGGACTGTTTGGATGAGTGCGGATCTCCTTTATCCTTGAACCTTTGTATTTTTGGATCTACGCACCTTATACTATTGGTCTATTGGACTTTTGTACTAGTGTTTGGCGCTACGACCTTTCCTTTTGTTAATATTAAGTCTAAAATGCATTTTAATGTCACTTTTGATGAGGACTGTATGATCTTTGAATAATATAATACTTTAAGTGCAAAATATTTAAAGTGTAACTTAAGTATACTTGCAATAGTTCCACTTTCACACAATTAAATATACTAAGTATATCTTTAGTTATACACTTAATACAAATAAAGTGCATTAAGTACTAAATTAGTTTAGCAGACTTTAAGTATAGCAGTTCAGCATACTAAAAGTACAATTGCAGGGCATTTTATTAAGCACATAAAAATGAAAATTCATTTGTAGTATACTTAGCATGAAATAAATGTATTTCAAATACATTTAAGTCCATTTATTTTTTACTAGAGAAGACAAAAATACTGTCTTCTTTTGCAGCTTCTGCTGAATTCAGAGTGAAATCAGCCGTGGAAACCTCCTCGGATCGGCTCAGGTTTATATCTGAGACAAACCTGATCAACAGAACTGTGAAAAATCACAGAGCCGTCTCTCTGTAAGGGTTTGGTTAGACCTGTCGTCTCTCTTTAAGCACTCCAGATCTTCTGAAGTCATCTGATGCCGCTGCTCTCTGGGTGGTCCAGAGAAAGACCATCAGCTCTTAAAGAAGCCGTTCACAGTTAAAACACGGTCATTACTGACTCTCTCATGTCCTTCCAAACCCGTATGCTGAGAGTTTTGAATTTCTGCATAACCTACATGCACTTCTTCTCCACACAACAACACTTCATAGTGAACATGACTGTCAAAAAAGCACCATTAAAGTCCAGTCAACTTCATTTCTATAGTGCATCATTCTATAGTGCATCATCGGCTTTCCTGTAGCTCAAATAGTAGAGCATGGCGCTAGCAACGCCAAGATCATGGGTTCGATTCCCAGGGAAAGCAAGAGCTGATAAAATGTAAAAAAAAAAAAAAAAAAAAAAACTGTAACTTGAATGCAATGTAAGTCGCTTTGGATAAAAGCGTCTGCTAAATGCATAAATGTAAATGCATCATACAGTACAAACTGCTTCAAAAGCAGCTCAAGTGAAGTATTATAACAGTAGTTATATGACTCTTAAGTCTTCGGATGTCATCTGATTTAACTGAGACTTGGAATAATATCTTTTAGGGGCCGTGTGTTTGCTTTCCACTGAGCTGCTTCTCTGTTGTTTTTGTAGGTAAACATGCATTAGATGGATGTGTTTGACTGCTTCGTTCACATCTTGTGTCTTTTGCATTCTACGGTGCTCAAGTTAAACTTTTAATAAGCCTCTTCATTTCTTATTTGTATTTTTGTCTTGTTTTCTAGTATAAATATCTAAAAATTCTTGAATCAAGATGCATTTATTTTACAAGTAAAATGATGTAAGATATTATGTGTTGTTTTCTAAAAAAAAATATCAAACTTTTGTTTGTTTTTGCTTAAAATAAGCAAAAATTTCTGCCAGTGGGGCAAGAAAAATAATCCTGTTTGAATTAAGATTATTTTTCTTCCCCATTGTCAGGTATTTTTGCTTGTTTTAAGCAAAAACAAACAAAATTTTGATATTTTTTTTCACAAAACAAGATTTAATATCTTAAGTCATTTTATTTTAAATGCATCTTGATTCAAGAATTTTTAGATATTTATACTAGAAAATAAGACAATACAATACTTAGTAAGAAAATCATTTTTTGCAGAGAACACGATACTTTTGCCTTGAAATGTAACTTTTTTTTTCAGGAAAATCAATGTTTTTTTTTTTTTTTTTTCAATATTTTTGATTATTATTTAGAAGTGTGAGGGGATTTCATGATACTATGCAATATTTGTAACATTTTTATGAGCTATTTTTGTTTCCACTGAAGCTACCAAGTGTTACTTATTTTTTCAACCTTTTAACATGTCCAAGGTTTTTTTTAGTGTGTGTTTTCACATAGCTAATGTGACAAAAGTCTCCAATCTCAAAATTTTCTGATCATAAGTGACCGAAGAGGCCCAGAGGGTTAAAAAACGCATCTCTAGTATTTGTGTTTATTGCATTGCCCTGCTCCTCAGGTTTTAACAGCAGAAATGTGTTCTGATTGCTCGGTCTCTTTTAGAGTTTGACAGTCGTGTCCACTGTGTGTGAGAACTTCTGTTATATGGAGAAGAGCTGCATGAAGATTCCTCAAAAACCCTCCTTTTGTGATAATCAACATCATATGGATGTGAAACAGCATGAGGGTGAGTCGATGATGACAGAATGATGATTTTTAGGGTGAACTGTCCCTTTAAAGCTCGAACTGTGGATTGTTTCAGCATGTTTTTCTGTGTGTGTGTGTGTGTGTGTGAGAGAGTGTGTGTTTCTCACCATGTACGGCTCTTGTCCCGGCTGACACTGTGGACAGGGTTGGCAGCTGCTGATTGTGTAATTATAAAATTCATTTTCTCCACAACTCGAGTATTCGGCACTCACAAAACACATGCTGGACACCTGCAACACACACACACACACACACACACACACACACACACACACACACACATACATTTTAAAATTCAAACACAAACTTTTTTTTTTTTGTGGCAGCTGTTATCTTTATGTATAGCAACTTGTTACTTCAGCTTTTTCAAGTTCATTTTGTCTGCTTATATAAGTACACTTGTGTATCAGTGAGATCAAAGCTAACAGACATGAACTAATGACACAAAACTATCAATTTGAAGGAAATCATCCAGATCAAATTAAATGAGATCTGCATTTACACATTAAAAGTCATGTTTCTGTACTCTGTGGCATACAGAAATTCATGATACACACACACACACACACACACACACACACACACAATTTTTAGTTATTTATATATTTATTTATTTATGGTAATACTTTAATAATTGGAGCTTTTTGTATAATGCTTTACAGTGTTCATAAGGTGTTTTAAGGTGTTGATTATGTACATTATAGTTATAATACATGATATCTTTTAATAAACAATTGTAACCAAGGTTAAATGCATTATAACATTTGCATATTTGCTGTTGTTGTTGCATCTGAAATTGGCTGTTATCTTGTGTTTTAATACATTATACTTTATGAACAGCAACAGTGTTCAATGAATAGATAAATATTATAATGCATTATAACTGTGGTTACAGTTATTCATGAGATCATACTACAATGCTTTATAATGTGCATATAATTAATGCACTAAAGTACTTCTATATTGCATCATATATAAAGGTTTAAAGTATATACACATGACTGACTGCTGTTACAGCAACTTAAAGGAAACATTTGTTTAAAACAACATTGATTCACAAAATTCACTTGAGACATGACTGTGCAACTTATGTTGTAGAACAAAACACAAAAGTCTCTTCAAGTGATTTTAACCACAGGCCTTATTTTACAAATCCAGTATTCTTAAAACAAAGAGGAAAACTTTGTCCTTCCAGGTTCACCTATAAACTTACATCAGTATTTTAAACAAACAAACAGCAAGAAGAAATATTCTCCGTCCATCTTCCCAGAAGAGAAGGACTAATATAAAGTGAAAGCGTGAAGGTGTTGATGTAATACGGAAATGCTTGAGTGTAGGTTCAATTAAAGAATTAAAGCTGAGAACCACAAAGCATCTCATTCAGCCCGAGCCAATCAACATCCGGCTCCGCCCACACGCTTAATTACATTCCTGCTCGAGTAACGAACCGGCGGAGGGTTGAAATGCCTGTGTGCGTCTCTGAGGCTCACAAAACCAACAAACTTGTTGTTTCACCTCCATTCATGCAGTGAAATTAATTTATGTCTGAGGAAATGAATCGGGAGAGACATGAAGACTGTGAGTTTGGTTTGGAAGCACAATACTCTTGTGTGATTGTAATTAGATCACAACAGATCAGAAGAATGCATCTGTTCTCAATCGCATTGTAATGCAACACAAATCATGCATCGTGCGCTGAATCAAACCAATACTCGCTTCTGACTCATTTTGACTCAAATAATAGTGTCTGCTTTGCTGTTTCACGTCACACTTTCTCACTAAATATGATGCATTTTGTAGCATTTTTGCTTTGGACGACCATTCGTGTGGTGAATTAGTCTCATATTAATCAGCAGAAAAACAACACATGATTCCTGTCTGAATCTGAGCCACATTACAAATATCTGTTTGAATGAAAATGCCAACATGTTCAGATGTTTTCTGCTTTTACTGCATCCAAACAAACAGAGAAAATGACTGATTTCATGAAAAAAAGCTTATTTTGTGAAGTTTGACATTAAATTTGTATTTGAAGATATTTTTCCACTCCTTTGAGGATTGATAGTTAAATTAAGCATTTATGACATTATGATATGCACAATATGATTTATGACACAGTACATACATATAATTTGAAAAATTCTTATTTTGTGAAAAATATTTGATGGATTTTTTTTTTAATTGATATTTTTGAACTAATAAAACTATAATAGTGTCTCAATATGACACTAAAATAACATTGATTTGTGTGATTGTGATCCAAACAATGATAGAAAAATACAGATTTTGTGGAAATAAAAGCTTATTTATAAATTTATGTAAAGTTCTTTGGCATTAAAGAAACTATTTACATATATATTTTCCACTCCCTTGGAAAAATAGTAACAAAAGACATTTGACCTCTTTTGTTATTTTGATATGTGTATTAAAGCTGATACATATGTATAATAACTACATATACCTACTTATTTTGTGATTTAAAACTACATGATGGGATGTTTTTAGTGATATTTTTAACTCAGAATCATTAAATTAGATAATATTTTTTTGCAAATCAGCATTATGATATTTATCAGATACCACCAGATATTTACTATAGTTAACTAAAACTACAACTCAAACCAAAAAAAAAAAAAAAAAAATTTGTCAATTGAAAAAGTACATTTTAATGGAAATAAATTAAAATGTAAAAAAAAAAAAAATTAATTTGGCTTGATGTACTAAAATAACTAAAACTGAAATATTAATTATTTCAGTTTTAGTTATTTCAGTACATCAAATAAAAACTATACGAACATATATAAAGTAAACAAAACAGAAATGACAAAAACACAACAAAATTACTAAAACCTGAACTAAAATTAAAATGAAAACAGAAAATTAAAAAATAACTAAAATAACAATGGTCTGACTACATGCAAACAATGATAAAAAAAAAAACAGATTTTATGGAAAAAAAAGAAGTATTTATTTACGTGTTTATGTCAAGTTCTTTGGCATTACATAAACTGTTTGAATATATTTTTCCACATTTTGAAAACTACTTTTTGTCATTAAAACTAAAAGTTTTGACATTTGACCTCTTTTGTTATTTTGATAAGTGCATTAAAGCTGATACATATGTATAATAACTACATATACCTACTTATTTTGTGATTAAAACTAGATGATGGGATGTTTTTAGTGATATTTTTAACTCAGAATCATCAAATTAGGTAACATTAGGCCTTTTTATTTATTTATTTATTTATTTTTTGCAAATCGGCAGAATTTCTTTTCAAGATGCTTCACTTCTGCAGGGTAGATTATGAAGCGCACTGCATGCACCAGTAAACATTCGTCTGATTGTGTTCTAATGTTGACTTGAGTTGGTTCTAGATCATTAGACGTGACATTATGGTGCAGTGAAGCCTTTATGTCTGGCTCTATATATAGAGAATAATGCTCATATTATGGAGCGGCAGCAGTTTTCTCTTCAACAAAGGCTGAATTGACACTGAGGGCTGATTTAGCCGTAATAAGCGGGATTATACAGATCTGCTCTCCAGAGCGTCTCACTCGCAGATAACCTGTCGTTTGAACATCTCACGGCTCTTTGGAAGGGCATTAAAAGCCTATCATTAAGACGCTGCGCAGAGAAATTACCTTCTGGGAACACAGCCAGACAGATTTGGTGTTGCAAACACGATGGAGGTGGGAGACAGATTAACATGTGCTCAAAGACGCCTTTGTAGTCGACGTCACCCGTGTTTGGATGGGACTTACCAGCAGAAGAGGCAGGAGCAGTGATCGTTTCCGTCCTCCTTTCTGGCCCATGTTGATGTTGTTGTTGTCTTCCACCTGAGGAGCTCTGAAACAAGAGCAGAAACTGATGAACTGTGGGAATCAAGCGAAAAATCATGTTGTCTTGTTTTCCAGTACAAACATATTAACATTC
Source organism: Spinibarbus caldwelli (assembly GCA_039654775.1). NCBI lineage: Eukaryota > Metazoa > Chordata > Actinopteri > Cypriniformes > Cyprinidae > Spinibarbus > Spinibarbus caldwelli. The sequence continues at coordinate 868,218 of CM077232.1, forward strand.
CTACATCAAGACACATTTACAGGTGCATCTCAATAAATTAGAATGTCGTGGAAAAGTTCATTTATTTCAGTAATTCAACTCAAATTGTGAAACTCGTGTATTAAATAAATTCAATGCTGGCCAGTCAAGCACACCAACACCATGGTCATTTAACCAACTTTTGGTGCTTTTGGCAGTGTGGGCAGGTGCCAAATCCTGCTGGAAAATGAAATCAGCATCTTTAAAAAGCTGATCAGCAGAAGGAAGCATGAAGTGCTCCAAAATTTCTTGGTAAACGGGTGCAGTGACTTTGGTTTTCAAAAAACACAATGGACCAACACCAGCAGATGACATTGCACCCCAAATCATCACAGACTGTGGAAACTTAACACTGGACTTCAAGCAACTTGGACTATGAGCTTCTCCACCCTTCCTCCAGACTCTAGGACCTTGGTTTCCAAATGAAATACAAAACTTGCTCTCATCTGAAAAGAGGACTTTGGACCACTGGGCAACAGTCCAGTTCTTCTTCTCCTTAGCCCAGGTAAGACGCCTCTGACGTTGTCTGTGGTTCAGGAGTGGCTTAACAAGAGGAATACGACAACTGTAGCCAAATTCCTTGACACGTCTGTGTGTGGTGGCTCTTGATGCCTTGACCCCAGCCTCAGTCCATTGCTTGTGAAGTTCACCCAAATTCTTGAATGGATTTTGCTTGACAATCCTCATAAGGCTGCGGTTCTCTCGGTTGGTTGTGCATCTTTTTCTTCCACACTTTTTCCTTCCACTCAACTTTCTGTTAACATGCTTGGATACAGCACTCTGTGAACAGCCAGCTTCTTTGGCAATGAATGTTTGTGGCTTACCCTCCTTGTGAAGGGTGTCAATGATTGTCTTCTGGACAACTGTCAGATCAGCAGTCTTCCCCATGATTGTGTAGCCTAGTGAACCAAACTGAGAGACCATTTTGAAGGATCAGGAAACCTTTGCAGGTGTTTTGAGTTGATTAGCTGATTGGCATGTCACCATATTCTAATTTGTTGAGATAGTGAATTGGTGGGTTTTTGTTAAATGTGAGCCAAAATCATCACAATTAAAAGAACCAAAGACTTAAACTACTTCAGTCTGTGTGCACTGAATTTATTTAATACACAAGTTTCACATTTTTTTAGTTGAATTACTGAAATAAATGAACTTTTCCACGACATTCTAATTTATTGAGATGCACCTGTACTGGAGAAGCAAAATCACTTAAGATAGTAAGATAGATGTGTCAAAATCAAATGAATAGTTCTGCCAAAAATGTAAATGTGCTCACCCTCAGGTCATCCAAGATTAGGATGAGTTTGTTTCTTCATCAGGTTTGTAGAAATGTGTCTCAGCAATGGATGCTCTGCAGTGAATGGGTGCCGTCAGAATAAGAGTCCAAACAGCTGATAAAAACATCACAATAATCCACACCACTCCAGTCCATCAGTTAACATCTGGAGAAGACAAAAGCTGAAACAAATCCAGCATTAAGATGTTTTTAACTAAAATATGAGTCTATAATCCATAATAACTCTTCCTCCAGTGAAAAAGTGTTCTGGTCTGAATCAGGAGAGAAATCTGCACAGATCAAGCAGCATTTACAAGACAAAACAGCTCTAAACAAATATGTGGCTGGATTTTGATGAGAGAGACAACAGCAGATGCACTTTTTCACTGGAGGAAGAGTTATTATGGATTATGGACTCGTATTTTAGTTAAAAACATCTTAATGCTGCATTTGTTTAATCTTTTGTCTTCTCCAGATGTTAACTGATGGACTGGAGAGGTGTGGATTACTTGTGGATTATTGTGATGTTTTTATCATCTGTTTGGACTCTCATTCTGACGGCACCCATTCACTGCAGAGCATCCATTGCTGAGACACTGATGCAGAGACACATTTCTACATTGTGCTTTTACTTAAAACAAGAACAAATATCTGCCAGCTGGCTCAGAAAAATCTACTCAACTCCAAGAAAAAAGTTTATTTTTCAGATCCCACCTGCAGATGGTGAAGTAAACATCAGAGATGCTTTGCCACAAGCTGCAACTGTAGGAACTACACTAACTATGGTGATGCAGATCTTCTTCCGAGATGATATTCCTTGGAGCATCCACGTTGTTGGAAACCTTCTGCATCGTCAGCCGGGATCTCAGGGTCTCAGGTGTTTCGCCCCTGGACCTGAACACCTCGCCTAAGTGGGATAGCGAAGACTGACTAGCCTTCACCTGCAGAAGGGTTCCAACTGTGGGCTCTCTTCAGCCACAGCCATCTTGAGCTGGACTCGGCTGCTGCAGCTATGTCCCTGGTGGCTTTCTTCAGCTGTTTAGGCTCCAGACCCACTCTCTGGAGGAAGTAGCACACTGATTTTGCTGGAAACCCGCGGCAGCCGACTTCAATAGGGTAGCTGGTTGCATGCCACCCCTTTACAGCAGCTTCGTCGACCAGGTCCCGGTGCTTGGCTTTTTTCAGTGGGTGGGACGTGGCTAGCCTCTCTTCCCAGCCCCGTGAGCTCAGCAGCAGATATTTGTTCTAGTCTTAATTAAAAACTCACTTAAATTTTTTTTTAAAATTTTTTTCAGAAAACAAGACTTCATATCTTAAGTCTTCAGTTTTTGCTTCTCCAGTAAATCCAGTATCTTGATTTAAGAATGTCTAGATTTTTATACCGGAATACAAGACAAAAACACTAAGTAAGAAAGTCATGAATTGCATGTGATGCAGCGCATTATTCCTCACAGAAACACTCTTCAGACTGTGTGTCTGTGCATGCATCTGTCAAACACAGTCAGTGAATGCATGCATGCATGCGAGCGTACACAGTTTGACCTTTGACCTCACACAATACTGACTGTAATGAGCAAAATGACTCTAAAATGTACAGTCATTCTCACAAATGTACATGAATCCACCATAAAAGCATCATAGCAGTACACTCTAAAAACAATACATCCTAATGTGCCATATTTCACAGGAGTTTTCCATGCATTCTGGTTTCTGCATTGCATTGTGTTTTAGGGTTAAAGGAAATGTCGTGGCAGAAAATTAACAGTCTTATCTTATCTGTTTTTCTACAGAATTTTTCATGTTTCGAATGTAGTTCATGTGGCTGCAGTCCACAGGAGTCAGATTCGTTTGAAACTGCATTATGAAAAACACACTTGGTGTGCTGGTGATTTATGAGCTCTAAATGAGACATCATGAGGAACAGAACGAAAACATCCATCAGAGCGCCGATGATGAAATCCTGAGACAAACAACAGAGCGAATGACTCGCATGTCATGACACAGTGATCATATTTGATCTTCACTGTATTCAGTAACTCATTATCACTGGAAACATCCGGTTTATGGGCCGCTGCTGAAGTGAGACACATCGAGTCAAATTTATTTCTAAAGCACTTTTCACAATGCATATCATTTCAAAGCAGCTTTACAGAAAATCATTGTCATTGTTTATATCATCATGTTGTCTAGTTGCATTTAGCAGATTAGAGCCGGACAATAATATATAGTTACATTTTGCGACAATTTTTCAACCATCTCGGCTTAATGAAATAATCATGAGTCATGAGTCGTCTCACTCAACAGCTAGAACAAGTATCAAAGCTTCTACTACATCACTTGTGCTCTGACATTTCCATCAAAACACAAAGAAGAAGACTTCAAAATGACACAATCCTCCAGAGAGCAAAAACAAACCTGAAAACAGAGAAAACCGGGAGAAAAACACGAGATGATCTCACAGAACACACTGACGATTGCTTCAGAGCAGCTTTTCAGAAACATTTAATAAAATAACAAAAGCACATATAGCAAAAAAACAAAACAAAAAAAGTTTGTCTATTAGAAATGCATTTTAATTTTAAAATTAGAATTAGAATGAGAAGTTATTACTTATTAATCATGTTTTTTATTATTCATTTATAATTTATTAAATAAGCTTTTGGTGAAGTACTAAAATTACTAAAACCAGCAGTGGGATAGAAATAAATTAAAGCTAAATAGAAATAAATAAAAAAAACACATGCAGAATACATAAACTTAGGTTTATTAGGGGCTGAGCACCGAAGGTACGTAGGCACCTATTATATCCGTTAGCATTCTTCTTCTTCTTCCGTTTCTTCCGCTCGAGTCAATGGCAGCCCATAGAACCGCTTGCGGGAAAGTTGTAAAATTTGGCACACTGATAGAGGACAGAGTCAGTAGTAACCACAGCAAATTTGGAGTCTCTAACTCAAACTCTCTAGCTCCACCACTGGTCCAAATTTGCACTCATGTTTATGCTAATAACCTTTGAACCGTAAGGGCTAGAAACAAAATTCTTTTTTCCTCTGATTCCTTGGCTCAAGCCGATTCAAACGCTCTATATGACGTCATTTTCCGTCATGATAGTTTTTCCGCCATTTTGAATTTTCTGAAAAACCTACTTTTTCGAACTCCTCCTAGGCCGTTACTCCGATTTTCACGAAAATTGAATCAGATCATCTTCAGACCATGCCGAAAAAAAGTGAAGGAACTGAAGTTGATTCGTAAAACCGTTCTCGTATAACTCACGAATGAATTCTTCAAAAAGCACGCAAAAATGGATGTGAGCTTATATCTCCGCAACAGTTTGGCGTATTGAGACCAAACTTGGTGTGTGTTATAACCAGCATGGCCAGAGACTACTTGCAGTGTTTTGCTGCAGTGCCACCTAGTGGTCAGGAGATATGAAAAATTTATATTTTTGCTTATAACTTGTGAATGGTTCGGTCAAAAATCACAAAACTTGTCTCTTTAGATTCGGTGCATCATGCCGAGTCGAATAATATCCAATTTTCTCATGTCAGCCATTTTGGGCGTCGGCCATTTTGAATTTTGATTAAAAAAATGCTGTATTTAATGAACGCGTTGTAATCAAACTGATGTTGATAGATTCCTTGGTTCATGCCGAGAACATCGATATCAATTTTGCCATAATTGGCTGAACTTCCTGTCCGCCATTTTGATTTATGTTGAAAACCTACTTTTTCGAACTCCTCCTAGACCATTAGTCCGATTTTCACCAAATTTGACTCGGATCATCTTCAGACACTGCTGGCAAAAAGTTATGAACTTTGTGTCGATATATGAAACGGTTTTCGCATACCACAGCAACGAATTTGAGGCATGATGCCAAAATGACACTTGAGGCTGTATCTCTGCAAAGCTTTGGCATATTGACACCAAACTTTGTGTGTACCATTGTCACCTAACAGAGAACACATGACATTGATTTGATAACGGTGCCACCTATTGGTCAAAATTGAAAAGTTATTCAATCATATTACTAGTAGTTTTAAATGATTTTTCAGCCATTTGTATTACAATAATTTTAAAATGGCTTCAATTACTCATTGCTGCAGTTGGTCTGATGCTTGCTTCTGTAGTGCTTGGCTCCATAATTGCTGCTTGCAGCTATATTTAGAACTTTAATTGTTAAAGTACAATTAAAAATGCTGCACTGGGAACAGAAATAAATAAGCTCAATTTCTTTGTGTTACTTGCCATTTCTTTGTAATTATTTGTGAAATTTACTAGCAATTTCTGAGTGAAGATTGTTTCAAAGTAAATTCTAGACCAAATTGTGTTTAGTCTAGAGAGAAATATAGAGCAGAGGTTCTTAAAAACAGGTCTCAGGTCTGATTCAGTCACAGAATGCAGGGAAAAACATGCTAAATGAAAATAAAAACTAACCATATAATCATTCGTAGTTATGATAGTAAAGTAAATCCACTCATCACTTGTTCACTTAGTTAATTTGTTTAGGAAGCACAGATTCATCCGTCACTTAATGAAATGAGTTTAGGCAAAAACATTCTAATGTTTCATTTATTTTTGGTCAGAAATGAAAGCCCTCTTTTTTTGGTTTGTGATGTTGTGGAGGTCACGACCCGCAGCTGTAATGTACAAGCGTCTCCCTTCACTGCACTAATGTCTTATGGTTTGCTGAAGCTGAGAAGTTGAGCATGTTTTATAGCGGTAGCGCTGTCATCTGAACTCACCTGCATCAACATCAGCACTGAGCTCAAACACTGCAGCCCCATGATGCCTCGCTGCATGAGGGAGCAAACACATGTGAACACAAAGAGACGAACAACAACACAAACCGCATCGCTATCAATATAGCAGCAGGAAACCGATCAGATATCATGCGGGTTTAGTGAAGAAAGACACATTTCTACTGTAACGAAGTGTGAAGTGTTTCAATTCTACACCAGTGTTGTTACTGTTAACTAAAATGAAATCTTAAAGTATTACAGTTTTAACGTTAATATATTTATAAAATAGAAATATTAGTTGAAAAATGTATAAACATAAAATGAAATACTTAAAATAAAGCTTACATTTAATAGAAACTAACTTAATTTTTTAAAATTGGAATTAAAAATGTTGTCTTGGTAACTAACTGAAATAAGCTGTAGTTGAAGTACTAAAAATCCTAAAACTAGAACTGAAATAAAAATTAATTTAAGCTAAATAAAAATATTTTTTAAAAAAACTTAAAAAATTATGAAAGCACATAGCAAAATTACTTAAATTTAAGTTAATTAGAAATAAACCTAAATTTTAAAATTAGAAATAATTTTTTTAAAATAAATTAACTTTACAAAAACTAGAGGTGAAATGAAAAAAATAAAGCTAAATAGAAGTATTTAAAAAAACAAACAAAAAAACAAAAACAAATGTACAACAAAATTATTAAAATGTAAATTTATTAGAAATAAACTTACATTTTAAAATTAGAAATAAAATAGTTGCCTTGGTAACTGAAATAAGCTTTAGTTAAAGTACTACAATTATTAAACTAAAACTGAAATAAAAATAAAGTTAAATAGAAGTATTTAAAAAAAACTTAAATATAAAAGATAAAAAATAAAATAAAATTAGAATTAAAAATGTTGCCTTGGTAACTGAAATAAGCTTTAGGTGAAGTACTAAAACTGCTAGAACTAGAACTGACATAAAAATAAATTAAAGCTAAAAAGAAATATAAAACTGCACATAAAAAATTACAAAAACTTAAGTTTATTAGAAACATACTTAAATTTAAAGAGTTAAATAAAATAAAGCTAAATAGAAATAATAAAAAAAAAAATCAAATATTTTTAAAACAAACTAAAAAAAGAAAACGCTAATTAAAAAAAAAAGATTATTTTCAAGCATAACAGCTACAAGACATTTTATCATGATGCTCAAACAAAGCTCTAGAGTCACAGTGTTTATTCAGTGGGAAACAATCTGCAAATGGATGACTTGCTTAAAAATGATCCTAACTGTGGAATATTTGCTCAGACCACACATTCCCATCAGGCACTTAGCGAGGCACCTTCCTCCAACGAGCGCAAGACAGCCACCGCCAACCTGACGAGAGACAAAACGACCCCTCGGCTCTGCGGTTCATCAGAGGACTTAAAGAAGGATGAAGGGGGCGGGAGGGAGAGCAAGAAGAAGTTATTTTTGCAGGAAACGAAGCGAGCGTCAAACGCCTGTGCCCCTGAGCCCCCCGGCTCATTATCTGACAAAACGAACACACACGCCCAAGACGCTTTGATCAGAATCCAGATCCAGTGTTTTCTCTCCACACGCCGGGCTGGAATGCACCGCGCTCCCAACACAAGCGCTCTGACGGACACTGCCCGGGCTTGCCTCTGTTTGAAAGTCAACCGCAGACTCACCGCCCCGGGTTATTAATCTTATAACGACCACATAATCTAAGATAAATACACAGAGTATCATTATCCTTATCATTAACAGCCCTGAAATATCAGTTCCTAGGGGAAAGGAGAAGGTGAAGATATTATTACTCCGAACGACCCGTCCGATTCTGCCACAGAAACCCATTTACCATTATAAACACTCAAAAAATGATTTCATTTAAACTATTTACAAATTGTGAAACTTGTGTATTAAATAAATTCAGTGCACACAGACTGAAGTAGTTTAAGTCTTTGGTTCTTTTAATTGTGATGATTTTGGCTCACATTTAACAAAAACCCACCAATTCACTATCTCAACAAATTAGAATACTTCATAAGACCAATAAAAAAACATTTTTAGTGAATTGTTGGCCTTCTGGAAAGTATGTTCATTTACTGTATATGTACTCAATACTTGGTAGGGGCTCCTTTTGCTTTAATTACTGCCTCAATTCGGCGTGGCATGGAGGTGATCAGTTTGTGGCACTGCTGAGGTGGTATGGAAGCCCAGGTTTCTTTGACAGTGGCCTTCAACTCATCTGCATTTTTTGGTCTCTTGTTTCTCATTTTCCTCTTGACAATACCCCATAGATTCTCTATGGGGTTCAGGTCTGGTGAGTTTGCTGGCCAGTCAAGCACACCAACACCATGCTCATTTAACCAACTTTTGGTGCTTTTGGCAGTGTGGGCAGGTGCCAAATCCTGCTGGAAAATGAAATCAGCATCTTTAAAAAGCTGGTCAGCAGAAGGAAGCATGAAGTGCTCCAAAATTTCTTGGTAAACGGGTGCAGTGACTTTAGTTTTCAAAAAACACAATGGACCAACACCAGCAGATGACATTGCACCCCAAATCATCACAGACTGTGGAAACTTAACACTGGACTTCAAGCAACTTGGGCTATGAGCTTCTCCACCCTTCCTCCAGACTCTAGGACCTTGGTTTCCAAATGAAATACAAAACTTGCTCTCATCTGAAAAGAGGACTTTGGACCACTGGGCAACAGTTCAGTTCTTCTTCTCCTTAGCCCAGGTAAGACGCCTCTGACGTTGTCTGTGGTTCAGGAGTGGCTTTAACAAGAGGAATACGACAACTGTAGCCAAATTCCTTGACACGTCTGTGTGTGGTGGCTCTTGATGCCTTGACCCCAGCCTCAGTACATTCCTTGTGAAGTTCACCCAAATTCTTGAATGGATTTTGCTTGACAATCCTCATAAGGCTGCGGTTCTCTCGGTTGGTTGTGCATCTTTTTCTTCCACACTTTTTCCTTCCACTCAACTTTCTGTTAACATGCTTGGATACAGCACTCTGTGAACAGCCAGCTTCTTTGGCAATGAATGTTTGTGGCTTACCCTCCTTGTGAAGGGTGTCAATGATTGTCTTCTGGACAACTGTCAGATCAGCAGTCTTCCCCATGATTGTGTAGCCTAGTGAACCAAACTGAGAGACCATTTTGAAGGCTCAGGAAACCTTTGCAGGTGTTTTGAGTTGATTAGCTGATTGGCATGTCACCATATTCTAATTTGTTGAGATAGTGAATTGGTGGGTTTTTGTTAAATGTGAGCCAAAATCATCACAATTAAAAGAACCAAAGACTTAAACTACTTCAGTCTGTGTGCATTGAATTTATTTAATACACGAGTTTCACAATTTGAGTTGAATTACTGAAATAAATGAACTTTTCCATGACATTCTAATTTATTGAGATGCACCTGTAAATCAGTGTGAATGATATATAAACAAACCCCTCAGTAACAACCTTCAGAATAGAGATGGGAATAAAACTGTAAAATCTGGTTTTTGTACGTGCTGCTGAAGTGGAGAAACAAACTCATTTTGAGAAAACAGCCTGTAAAGATATGTACCATAAATTAAATCTGCAGTTGCATGAAAAGAAAAAATAAAACCAGGCAAATGATATATGAACAAACCCCTCAGTAAAACCCTTCAGAATATAGATAGGAATAAAATTGTAAAATCTGGTGTAGGTAAATGCTGCTGAAGTGGAGAAACAAACTCATTTTGAGGAAACGGTCTTTAAAGATACCCTAAATTAAATCTCAAATTGCAAATAGATAAAATACAATAATAAAACCAGGCCAATGATATATGAAAAAAACGCTTAGTAAATCCTTCAGAATATATATAGATACATATTTCCTCTTTCCTGTAGCTCAAATAGTAGAGCATGGCGCTAGCAACCCCAAGATCATGGGTTCGATTCCCAGGGAAAGCAAGAGTTGATAAAAAATGTAAAAAACTGTAACTTGAACGCAATGTAAGTCGTTTTGGATAAAAGCGTCTGCTAAATGCATAAATGTAAATGTAAATATAGGAATAAAATAAAAGTTTGTGTAAGTGCTGCTGAAGTGGAAAAAACCAAAATATTTTGAGAAAATGGCTTTAAAAGTACCGTAAATTAAATCTACAGACAAATGATAAAGGGCAATAAAAACAACAACAACAACAACAACAACAAAAAAAACAGGTGAATGATATATGAACAAACCTCTCTATAAAAAGCTTCAGAATATAGATAAGAATAAAATTGTAAAATGTGGTGTATGTAAGTGCTGCTGAAGTGAAAAAACAAACAAATTTTGAGGAAATGGTCTTTAAAGACACCGTAAAAATTAAATTCTACAGATGCAAGTAGATAAAGTGCAATAATAAAAACAGGTGAATGATATATGAACAAACCCCTCTATAAAATGCTTCAGAATATAGATAGGAATACAACTGTAAAATTTGGTGTATGTAAGTGCTGCTGAAGTAGAGAAATTATGGATTAGAATTGAAATCTGCTGATGCAATTAGATAAAGTGCAATAAAATAAAACTTAAATGTGCATTTTGGATGTTTCATTTCCACTAGTCTGAAACAACACCTTGTGAATAGCTCAAAATTGCCCAGTGTATGAAAAAACTCTCTTTACCTATAGTATCTTGCCATAAAAGAGCATGTTTCAGTCAAGTAGCTCAATCAAAAAGCGCTGGTTAACTGTGTTAAACTGAAGTGACGGGTCTGCGCTCAGAGCAACTGTATGTTTAATAAGTGAACATGAATGACAGATTGGTTTCTGCGAGGTCTGTGTGGGCCGATCATAAGCTGAACAGACACACAAAGAGCTTTAATGTCAACAGCGATTCTCGTGGGAGTTTGCGCGGGAAAACCCCATCTCTCAGAAGCAAAGCACACGGATTTATCGTTCCTGTTGTTTATATCAAAACGGAAGTGGCGGGAAGGAATAATCTCAGTTGTGCTTTAAACTGCAAGCGAGACCTTGTTGTCATTCTCTGGATCCACCTCTTTACCAGCATCTTCAGATGAACACAAACCAACACAACACACACACACATCCGGCTCTGAGACACCGAACACAAACAGCCTGTAATTCGTCTGTGCTGATATTTGCTGTCAGATTAGGAAATTACTCTTCAAACGGCACTAATCAGTGAGGAAATGAGAGCCGGGCTTCACTTGGTCTCCTTCCCAGTTAATTTCCAATGTGAATTAAATGATCAAAGATTCTGGTCTTCCTGGCATCAATGTGTTTAGTTCAGTAAAGTCCACCTTAACTTTGAGGACAAACTCTGCCTGTTGTACTAGATTCTGCTCTCTACATCAGTTTTTTTGCCAGATTTCACAGTGAAGACATTTAGAAATTGTGTTTGCTGTTAGAGGCTGTTTATTATGCTGCTTTGACAAGGCAAACACACTTTTATTGTACATTTACACACCTGCCAGATGATTACGGTGCAACTTACAGCACAGTCTCTTCCATGAGAATCAAAACACTGCAAGCACTGCATTCTGAGGCTGTTTTACACAGAATGCGCTTTTGCATTTAAAAATTTGAGACACTGGTAGTGGAATGGGGAAAAATTCAAGGTCTCAAGATGCATTATTTAAAAGTTGAACTTCTTTAAACCTTTTTTTTTTTTTTTTTTTTTTTTTTTTTTTTTTTTTTGTCTTTTAATGGTTTTAGAACCATTTTACTGCAAAAGATGCGAGCGCAATGGTCAAACATGTATATTTAGGCAGGGGTTCACAAACTTTTTCCAGCCAAACATATTTATAAATATTTACTTAAAAGTACTCCTGATATTTTAAATTACTATTTTAATAATAATAATTATTATTATTAGTACTGCTGTCAAACGATTAAACACGATTAATTGCATCCAAAATAAAAGTTTTTGTTTACATAATGTGTGTACTGTGTATATTTATGTATATATAAATACACACACATACATGTATATATTTCAGAAAAATGTTACGTTTATATATTAAATATAATTATTTATAATATAAATTATATGCATATATGTAAACATTTTCAATATATATGCTTTATGTGTGTGTATTTATATATAAATAAGAAATACACACACATATATTATGCAAACAAAAACTTTTTTGTATGTGATTAATCGTGATTAATCGTTTGACAGCACTAATTATTAGTAGTAGTATTTGTTCACAATTACTTCTGGGACAAACTTTTTTGTCAGCTGAAACCATTAGAAGTAAAATATTTACATCCCCCTGAGATTTTAAATTAATATTGTAATAATTTAATAACACATTTGCATGTTTTTCGAATGTTGATAATAATAATTATTATTATTAGTAGTAGTAGTAGTAGTCGTAGTTTTTTTTTAACTCGAATTATAAAGACAGATATATTACTGTTGTAAATTACAAAATGAATATTTGATAATTATGATAAAATGTCCTATTTATTCATTTTAATTTTACATTCAATATACTTGATTATTAACTTTTCATCAACTCACAAACCCCTAAAGTCTGTCACAAATCCCCAGTCTAGCACATGTTTACATAGAAAAACAATAGAAAACTGCAAAGTGTAAAGGTCTTTGCACACTGAGTCCGAAATTCTCGTCCGAAATTTTCACAAGTTAAAAAAATAAATACGACCTCACGTTGTGTCAATCATGTTTACACACTGCCTCCGAAACTTTCGTCCGTCATAAAAAAATCAGATCAGGTTTGATTTTCTGCATTTTCGCATCTGTAGCAAACATTTTGATAGGAAAGGATGACGAATACGAAAAAACGCATACGAAAATTTCAGACTCAGTGTGCAAATGCAAAAACATGTTCTGTGTCAGTTGAGCTACTGGATAACATCAGACCAAGTTATCCAGAGCAAATGATCACAGTAACTTTGGCTGTTCTGCTTTGTATTTTCTGTAGCAGATCAATCAATTATCTGAACAAACTCACACTGACATCTAAGAATAATCATGAACTCCAACTGTTCAAACACACACCTTTAACCTGCAACAACCTGCCATCTATCTTATAGTAAACGACTAGCAACACCCTAGAAACCACCCAGAACACCCAAGCTAGTATCAAACCTCCAGAAGCTTCAGACAATCAAGGCTTTTGTCAAGTCAACAATCTCAGCGTCCTGATATCGGAGAAGGATTGCGCTAGCGGAGAAGCTTAAGAAGCTATTAAGTCGCTGTTGAATCCTGCTTGTTTGCCAGCATTCCTCCGTCAGATCTCTGCCTCGCAGCCATTGAAGTCCAGGGTGAAAAGTTGATTGAAAAAGTCAGGAGCTACTATGGAGCCGTATGGAACCTGGAGGTACGGCGAGAGTATGTGATTGTACATGCAGACGGAGGATGTGCGGCTCCTAAGGTTTCCTCCTAAACGCTCACCAAAGGAAACACATGAAAGCGGCGAAAAACTATAATCTTCTCATTTCAAACATCAAGCGCTCAGAGTTATGCTATAGGAGACAATCTAAACAAAACAGCAAGAACGACTACTGTAGACCAGATCATCATCTGTTCAGCTAAGTTCATCCCACACTCAAAACAATAAAAGAGGTTTTCACAGCGATATCATTAAAGATTGCATTTCTTAGTTTATATCTCCCAATTCTTACATTTTTCTTAGAATCTCAAGTTTATATCTCTCAGTTCTGAGTTTATATCTCGCAATTCTGACTTTTTTTTTTTTTTAGAATTGCAAGTTTTTATCTCATGATTCTGAATTTTTATCTCACAATTCTGACCCCATATCTCGCAAATCAGAATTTATATCTCGCAATTCTGACTTTATATTGCACAATTCTTACTTTATATCTTGCAGTTCTGTTTTTACCTCTCAATTCTCAGTTTTTATCTTGCAATTCTGACCTTATATCTCGCAAATCAGAATTTATATCTAACAAATCAAAGTTTATATCTTGCAATTCTGACTTTATATTGCGCAATTCTGATTTTATATCTCACAATTCTGTTTTTACCTCTCAATTCTCAGTTTTTATCTCGCAATTCTGACTTTATATTGCGCAATTCTGACCTTATATCTCGCAAATCAGAATTAATATCTCACAAATCAGTTTATAACTTGCAATTCTGACTTTATATTGCGCAATTCTGTTTGTACTTCTCAATTCTCAGTTTTTATCTCGCAATTCTGACTTTATATTGCGCAATTCTGACCTTATATCTCGTAAATCAGAATTAATATCTCACAAATCAGTTTATATCTTGCAATTCTGACTTTATATTGCGCAATTCTGAGTAATATCACAATTCTGACTTCATATTATGCAATTCTTACTTTATATCTCGCAATTCTGTTTTTACCTTTCAATTCTCAGTTTTTATCTCGCAATTCTGACTTTATATCTCGTAATTCTGACTTTATATCTTGCAATTCTGAGTTATCTCACAATTGTAACTTTATACTGAGCAATTCTTATTTTATATCTTGCAATGGTGAGTTTTTATCTCGCAATTCTGAGTTTTATCTTGCAATTCTTACTTTATATTGCACAAATCAGTTTATATCTCACTATTCTGACTTTATATCTCGTAATTCTGAGTTTTTATCTTGCAATTCTGACTTTGTCTCGCAATTTTGACTATATCTCGCAATTCTGAGAATTATCTCACAATGAGTTTTTATCTCAAAATTCTGATTTTATATCTCACAATTCTGAATTTCTCACAATTATAAGTTTATATTTTGGAATTCTGACTTTATACCTTGCGAGGTAGGTAGATTGTGAGGTAATTGTGAGGTAGAAACTCATTTCAATTACATGTTTTATTTTATTTTCTCTGTGGCGGAAATAAGCTTTCACAACTTGTAGTGTGAAAACATGCCTTGATTATGTTTAACTTGAATTAATTTAACTGGAACTTACTTCTTACATTAGTTGCACATTACAGTTACACACAGAATACAACTTCCATGGAATTCTAAACCCCAAAAAACGCAACAACAACTGTTTGGTTGAAACAACGTTCCTCTGACTGAAAAACAATTATCTTTCATTTGAAAGCAAACCCATAAAGTGTTGACGATCTGGTAGAGCGATGAAAAGCCGTGATGGTTCTGCTCGACTGACACAGGAGCACAAAGGCCGGTGTTTTTGGGCTGCGGTGTCTGCAGGGAGGTGCTGTCTGCATCCTGACTTTACTGGGAAACACAAACACTTTTCACCTTTTGATGATTTTTATTACAGCTTTTCAATGAAAGCAGACCAAAGCCAGAGAAAAGCCGCTCGGCAGCAGCTGAAGGAGGGCAAAGCTCTGTTGTCTTTTCATGTGACCGCAGCCTTTGATTCCTCTCATCCTTCAGACGACGTGACAGAGTCATCAATCACTCCTTTCTCTGCGCTGATGCTTCTGGCTGCTTCGAGTTTACTTATGGCCAAACCTACAGTATATCCTCCTTCAGGCATTGAGTGCCAGTAAATGTGTGTGTGTTTGTGTTCACAAAGAGACTCAATGCTTCTGTCTGACCAGGTTAAATCTCTCTTATAGCATCAACCCTTAGCTGTGCTGGAAATCCTTCACCTAATGTGCTGTTTCCAGTCAAAAACGACTGGCCTTTTAAAAATGGCTTGTAAATCTCTCATTATGCTATATTATCATCAAATCTCGGATTCAATCTTTTTATCAACTTGTTTTCTTTCAGTTGGCACAGATTTTGTTTTACTTTTTGGATCTGACTGATCATAGCCCTCACTGATCTGAGCTTATGAAACTTTTGAGTGAAAAAAGCATTATATGTGCATAATTTTGGCAATGTTCACTCAAAAACTGATCAATCATTGATCAAAAATAAATACAAAACATGTGCTAATCAGTGTTATTATAGATAACTAAAACTAACAATGAAAAATTGTTGCTTCACATAAAATACTAATATATATATATATATATATATAAAACATCAATTCAGCTTGTTGCCAAGACAACAATTTTCATTTTAATTTAGTTTGACTTGATGTACTAAACAAGTAAAACTACTAAAAAACTACAGTAAAGACAAATATAAAAAATACAAACACATGAAAATAACAAAAACACACAACAAAATTACTAAAACTTTAACTAAAATGAAAATGAAAATGGAAAATATAAAAATTTATTCAAAATACTAAAACTATAATATCTTGTTTATCCTACAACTACAACTGAAAAAAATAAAAAAGTTAATAAAAACATTTAATCCAAGATTAATAATACAGCATTACAAGAAACTTACAAGCAATTTGGCTGGTCTATTTTGAACACCACAAGTGCAACAAGGTGGGGGAAAAATTTCCCAAAAATACTAAATAAATAAATAAATAAATAAATAAATAAATCATAATAATAATAATTGTGAAGTTGTTATACCCTGTGGACAAACTCAGTAAGTTTTAATCCAATGCAATATCATATAACTAGCATTTTCAGGAAAAAGCAAATCCTCTCCAGGTCAAAATGACCCAAACACAACATGACCGTCATGTGGACAATATCTGCACGACTGCAGAGTCAAACTCTGAATTTCACATAAAAGATTTTAGAAATCAAACCTGAGACATATACATGAGACTCTGCTATTGGAACGTCAAAATAAGCACCTTATAGATCAACCATAATAATGAAGCACTGATTTGAGAAAACAACCTTCAAAACATCTAAGACGTTTAACATTTCAACATCCAGATAAAAACCTCCGCCTTTCTTTGATACAGGGAGATAAAAGAAAAACCCTGAAGCTCAATTAAACTATAAAGTACATAATTCAAGCACAAGAAGAAAAAGAGGTGGAGTCATTAGAGCAGTTTAACCCCTGCTGGCAGATGCTGTAACTACAGCAATAAACATCAACATTCAACAGCAGAAGTAACATAATAACATGTTATGAATGCGACTGTTACTGATAATGCATATCAATACACATAAATATCAATGAGAGAATCATTCAAACCTCCACATGATGATTCAGATCATGTACTGCTGTGATCTGTGACCTGACCTTTAGGGAATATAGAGGTGTTTCTTCAACTTCAGACACTTTTAGGGGTTGGTTTTAATTAAAAATAACAGATTTCAACATTTTAAGGTCACATTAATCTGTCTTGAAAACATTTTTTTTTACCATGCTTTCATCTAAATTTGACGATGTTTCAAATGCCTTTATATAAATTTTAATGTTTTACCCATAACTGGTCACATAACTTCAACCTTATCAAATTCATTATTTAAAAAAAAAAAAATAAAAATAATAAAAAAAGAATTTTTACACGTTGGAACAATTATGCAAAAATTGCCAAATTATTTCTACAGCTTATACTGTATGCAGTTGTACGGATTTGGTTCGAATGAGTCAACTGAGCGAGTCATTTCAACCGATTCATTACAAAGGTGATTCAAACTAAAGATCGTCTTTTTGCTCGTCAAACACTGCGATCATCATGATCTCAAACTGCCATTTGAGCATCGACAAGACGAACACTGTGTTTCTTTAGTATGTCTGGACTCGATCTGCAAAGGTTTTATAAAACAAACATTTTAAAAATGATTCAATATGAGGGTCATTCGTTCATCGGAGAAGTTCTATTACAAGCACATGTCAGCTTCTCCAGGTTAGTAGGCTAACGAACAGGAGCTGTACAGTTTCACCAGCAAAACCAAGACATGGATAACTAATGCAGTTGCAAAGAATACAATAACAAGAGCAGATCAATAAATAAAAAGCATCGTTAGCCAGCAAATTCCGCTCGACTCTTTTTGGCAACGACGGAACTTGCGACCATATTTGCTTTTGGGAATGCAATTAATTAGTTTTAACTGACTTCGCTCTATTAATAGGCGACTGATTCCAGCATTGCGCCCTCATCATTGCATCTTTTCTCCAGTAATGTTATTTTCACGAGTCATTTATCTCCTCCTTAATTCAGCCGCAGTTCAAAGTCTCAGAGACATCAGAAGCGCATGCATGCAAGCGCATGTCTCATCTCCATGCAGGACTTTCCCTCACATCTCATCTCCGCACGGGACAGCCAAAGCATTCCCAGAACTAGTCCTAGCTTAGGATAACTTACATATCCAAGCGCCACATCCTGCAGAATCTCTTCTAACAATGCAACAAAGTTCAAGAGCGCATGCATAATAAACAACAAACTGCTTTAACAAGTCTAACTAACCACGTAAACACACATAAGCGACGCAAGCGCATGTCTGTAGTCTATAAGAGCACTAACGGTGCGTGTGCATCTCAGTGAAGCAGGAATTTCCCGTCGGTGAGAAAGCCGCAGCGCATTCCTGAGGCGTCTTTACCTGCGGGTCTCCAGAGCCGCTTCTGCGCTTCAGCTCGACACAAACCCGGCGGATTCTTCAGCACGACGCGCTCCCAGACTCTTTCTGAGCACAGATCTGGACTGAGATCAGATCATGGCAGGGAATCGGATCAGTCCGTCGCCTCTTAAAGCGCTTCGCTTCGTTTCTGCGTCTGGCTCCACCTCGAATGACCGAGACTTCAAGATGCTCTCCGCCCAGAACGAACCTGAGACAGGTATCTCCAGACTCACTGCTGCCCGCCAGCGGCACAAACACACACCTGCGAGAAACACAAGATCAATCAGCAGCATCAAAGACAGATCAAACCGGCTCGTTCTGTTTCTTTGTTTTTATTACAACTGTGTAATTATTTTGATAATAGCCTATATATTGATGTGTAAGGAAAGTATGATGTTCTACTAAGTGGACCCATAGATGGCAGGATAATTTATTGACTTGTTTATCTATTGATCGGAGAGGATGCATTAGGGAAACAGGTGTGACAGGTGTACTTTCCCTCAGGAACGCTTTCTTTTTGGTGCATTTTTCTCTTCTTTTATGTGCACTTTGAAATTTGCTTTCCGCCTGCAATCAAACACAATGAATGAAGAAAGAATATAATTCTAACTCAAACAGAAAACCGATCTATCCACCGCAAGGATTCATTTAGAACCAAATGAAGAGTGATTCTGTATCAGTTCTCATTAATGACTGTAGTTGCACATTCATGCATCGTTTGCGGTGTGAAAGATGATACATTTGTTGCAGTAATGTTTTGGTGACTGTCACTTGGTAACAACTTCACAGCAGGGGCGCGAAGAATGGTTGCCATGGAAATGGCAGCATCAGCTGACCTACTTCTGCAGGCTGAAGGACGCCAGACACGTGCACAACTGAGTCTGAAATGATGGTGAAATGACTTTATATGAAGATCGTGGCTTGTTTTTGCTCTTAAATCAGAGCCATTGATCCGTGGATGCTTGTTTCCGCCACAGGATACATAATTGCAATTTTTTATCTCACAATTTAGATTTTATATTCCACAATTATGTCTTTTTTCTTGCTACTCTAAAAGTCTGAATTGCTATATAACTTTAAGATATAACGTGTAACTGACATAACCTCACAATTCTGAGAAGAAAATTCAGAACTGTGAGATATCAGCTCAAGATATAAACTCGCAAATATAACCAGCAATTGCAGGATACTGTATAAACTCACAATTTTGAGAAGAAAAGTTGTAATTGTGAGATATAAAGTCAACATTTCGAGATATAAACTCAGAACTGCAAGATATAATCTTGCAATTCTGAAAAGAAAAGTTGTAATTGTGAGATAAAAAATCATGCAGTTACCTTTTTATTTTTATTTATTTATTTTATTCCATGGTGGGGAAAAATTGCAAGAGGTAAACTTGGAATTTTGAGAAAAAAACTCAGAATTTCGAGATCTAAACTCAGAACTGTGAAATATAATCTTGCAATTCTGAAAAGAAAAGTAACTGTGAAATAAAAATTATGCAATTACCTTTTATTTTTTTTTTTAATTCCATCGTGGAAACGAAGAAACAAACAAATAAATAAATAGAATTGCAAAATGATGAAAACTTAGAATTCTGAAAAAAAATAAAAAAATAAAAAAAATAAATACAATTGCCACATGTAAAATCAGATGTAAACTCAGACTTTATGTCTCACAATTCTGACTTTTTTCCCTTCGGAATTATGAGTTTTATATTTTGTGACTTGACAATTTTTTTCTCAGAACTGTAAAAAAGTCAAATTGTGAGATATAAAATATCACAATCAATTTTTATTTATTTATTTAATAGCAGAAACGGGCTTCCATTTTTAACAAACACACTTCCATTTTAATCAATGAAGGTTACGCAACAAAACTGCAACATCATATGTGGCCTAATAAACGTTCACTCTTTATAGGAAGCAAAACTTAGACAAACAGCCGTTTTGCTCTTGAGTTTTTGTGCTTAAACAGCCGCATTTAAACATGACTGTAAACAAGAACCCTGACTGATTGCAGATGATGTTTGCTGAGGCTCAGATGGAGGGTGTGGATCGAGTCTGATGCACAGCTCTTCTTGGGTGGTCAGACTGAGACAATGCTGTGTGATTGGCTGGCAGCAGTGCTGTAGTTCAGTGTGAACCGGGCAGGAGTGGACATGTTCATCTCCAGCTCAGTTCAGCTCCATTCACATTCTCAAGCAGCTTCCTGAGATGATAACTAGCACTCAGGAATTTTAACACGACATAAGATACTGCATGAGATACAAAACAATGTTTTTTTTTTCTTGCTCTCATGCCATTTAATTAATTTATACAAGAGTTTGTGTCATTTCTGTAAAAGTTCAACAGATGTCGCTATTGCCTGTTTAAAATAACACAAACGACATGATTATTATTATTATTATTATTATTTGAATAATTGCTTATTCTTACACGATGATCTGGTGATAGAGCATGTGAAACACCAGGATGGATTTTTTTTTTTTTTTAGGATTATAAACAGATTAAACCAGTGATTAAACCTCATTTATACTGTTAAACGAATGCATGAGTTATGAATTATAACCACCAGATGGCGCTTCAGTTAGTCCAAAGAAACAAAACAGCGATCGATCGATTGATTGATTGCAGATCGAAATCAAAGCAGGTGTACAGTTGTACATATGTAAATAAAAATAGTTATCAAAACTCATCACTCATCAAAAAAGCAGAATTTGTAAAAAAAATAAAAAAAATAATGTTATGCTATATTCAGCTTAAATACATTTTTGTTTTTATTTATAAAATATTATATATTCACTTAATAAAATATCGTATATTTATATTTTTATTTATAGGACTATATTTAAAAATGTAATTAAAATAAATGTGCAGATTTTCTTATACCCGAAAATGTAACTTCTAACATTGCACAAATTGTATTGATATTCAGATGTAGACTCTATTATAATGTGTATTATATTGAAATTATATATTATATTGATGTTGTATTATTAATATTTGTTTGATGCTTGTGAAGCACTTTGAGTTGCATTCCATGTATGAAAAGTGCTATACAAATAAAATTATTATTATTATTATTATTATTATTGTTTTCACGCTACAGAATATATGCAAACAGTGTATTATTTATTCACTGTAGAAAATAAAACTTCCACCTATTTCAGCTTAGAAACTTAAGTTTAGTTGCTGCCTTAACTTTTATGTAATTGGCTGTGCAAGTAATTTCAACTTAAATTATATAAAACCGATTGTATATATATATATATATATTGAATTAAACTGAAAAATTGCGTTGAATTTTGTTGAGCTTAAAAATAAATATGTTGATGATAATGTTTAGATATCCTAAATAACATGAGAATGGTACTATAACTGTGCAAAAAAAAAAAAAAAATTAAAAAAAAAAAATAATAAAATATATATATATATATATGTATGTGTGTGTGTGTGTGTGTGTATATATGTTAAAAAACCTCTGGTATTTGCCAAGGTGTTGCTATTCTGTTGTTAAGACGTCTCCATGACATAAATATGCAAGAATCATTTACTCATTAAATTACTCGCTAATCATTAAATCATTCAAGTAATGCCACAGAAGATTTGGCTAGGAAATATAATAATAACTAGATTTTTTATTTTTTTTGCCTTTCTTTCTTTTTTTTTTTTTTTTGGTTGCAATTTTGGCATTTTTTTTTATTTATGTATTAATTTTTATTTTATTTATTTTTTTAATTTATTTTTGCAATATTTGCATTCACGGAAGAAACGCAGTTGCGTCGTTAGGGCGTTGCTAACGGCCCGTGTCTCTGTTTTCTGGTCCAGCAGGTGAAAATGATGCGTCTGATCAGTTAGTAAAATAACAGCATGATTTGATCAGATCAAAAGCGACACTATTGTAACCAACTACCCTAGTAACGCGCGTTACTAGATGCTCGCGCTTGATGATGGCGTGCGCGTGACCTCACTGTTCCTTACAGCGGTGTGTGTGTGTGTGTGTGTGTGTGTGAGAGAGAGAGAGACAGAGAGAGAGCAGCAGCGCAGACGCGCTCCGTCGCGCTCATGTCTCAAGCCGTTCTCCGAACATTACTATGACCATATGCGTGCCAAGTTGACTCGCGTCGCCCGCGCGTCGACGACAGCTTTGCGTACCAGAGGAAAACATGGACGAGTCGTCTTTGCTGGATCTGCTGGAGTGTTCTGTGTGTCTGGAGCGGCTGGACACCAGCGCCAAAGTGCTGCCCTGTCAGCACACCTTCTGCCGCCGCTGCCTGGAGAACATCGTGAGCTCCAGACACGAGCTGCGCTGCCCAGAGTGCCGCATCCTGGTGGACTGCGCAGTCGACGATCTGCCCGCTAACATCCTCCTGGTGCGTCTTCTGGACGGGATTAAACAGCGCCCGCGGAACGGAGGAGGCAGAGCGGCGCTGGCGGGATGCGCGGCCGGCGGATCGGCTTCACCCGCGGGGACAGCGGTGCGCGATCTGCCCGTCGCCACGCGGAGCTCCCCGGTCAAGGTTTGTGCGCTTCTTCTGCTTTTGCTGGATTGCGTTTGACGTCGCTTCCAGAAGCTTCAGATCTCGGACAGATTGAGTGATCTGCGTGTGCGGGGACAGCGTTGCAGAATAACGGAGACCGAGTTTATGTATGTGCACAAAACCAGTCATAAGGGTCAATTTTTGAAATTGAGACTTATGAATAAATCAGCTTTCCATTGATGTATGGTTTGTTAGGATAGGACAATATTCGGTCGAGATACAACTATTTGAAATGGAATCTGAGGGTGCAAAAAATCAAAATATTGAGAAAATCGCCTTTAAGTTTTGATATATTTACTGTAGGAAATTTACCAAATATCTTGATGGAACAATATCTTTACGTAATAACCTAATGATTTTTGGCATAAAAGAAAAATGGATCATTTTGACCCACACAATGGCTATTGCTACAAATATACCTGTGCTACTTAAGACTGGTTTTGTGCTCCAGGGACACATATTAAAGCGTCTTGAACTTGGTTTGCTCTTTAAGAAACGCAGAGTTTGTGAGAGAAGGTTTTGAGCTGCACTGGTGCTGTCAGTGTTTGGGTTGAGTTTGGTGACGTCACTGCAGTTGATTTCTCACATCTGAGATCAGACAGAGATGCTCAAGACATTGTATGAAGCAGTGAGCGGCGTCTCAGTGTAAACATGAGCATAATGGAGAAATATGAGCTGTTTGTGTGGCAGAGATGTTGCTCAGATGCAGCTGATCTGATGCATTGCTGTTGTTTTCTCTAAATGCATCTTCAAGGGTTTCAAGTGTTTTGGATTTAGGACATGTAGTACCAGTGTGAAGAAAACCTGCTTCAATGCTATCAGTTTCTATATGAAGCTAAATGTATTTTTAAAGGAATAGTTCACCGTAAAATGCAGATTTGCTGATTGACTCACCCTCAGATCATCTGAGATTAGGATGAGTTTGTTTCTTCATCAGATTTGTAGAAATGTGTCTCTGCATCAGTGTCTCATCAATGGATCCTCTGCAGTGAATGGGTGCCGTCAGAATGAGAGTCCAAACAGCTGATAAAAACATCACAATAATCCACACCACTCCAGTCCATCAGTTAACATCTGGAGAAGACAAAAGCTGAAACAAATCCATCAAGACGTTTTTAACTCAAATACCATAATCCATAATAACTCTTCCTCCAGTGAAAAAGTCCATCTGCTGTTGTCTCTCACATCAAAATCCAGCCACATATTTGTTTAGAGCTGTTTTGTCTTGTAAACGCTGCTTGATCTGTGCAGATTTCTCTCCTGATTCAGACCAGAACACTTTTTCACTGGAGGAAGCGTTATTATGGATTATGAACTCTATGGTATTTTAGTTAAAAACGTCTTAATGATGGATTTGTTTCAGCTTTTGTCTTCTCCAGAAGTTAACTGATGGACTGGAGTGGTGTGGATTTATCAGCTGTTTAGACTCTCATTCTGACGGCACCCATTCAGCATATTGTCATTTTTGGGCAAACTATTTCTTTAATGGATGAATTGTTGTGAATAGTGAAGGAAACACATAATCAAGTGTGCATATGTTCTCCTTTTGTAGTGTTTAAGTAAAATGGAATATGCTCTATTGCATTTTTATGTCGTGATTTAATAATGTTTAAACTCTCCCCTGGCATATATTGTATGGAATAGCAATGATGATATTATCTAACAACTGTGATTGGCTGTTGCTATAGTAGCAGGATGTTTTTCTATGGCTAGATGTTTCTTGGAGTCGCTCTGCTATTGTTGTGCTGCTCTATTGTTGTGTTTGAAGCGGTCAAACACGCAGACGCCCCTCAGGACTCACTGAAGTGTGAAGTGATGTGCGATCACAAGTCAGGACAGAGCGCTGACGCTGCATTAGACAGGACTGATGTTTGGCTCGGCTCATATTGTCTGATAACACCGAGCCTGACGCTTCACATTCATACTTACAGAACAGCCTGTGGTCTTTTTGGCACAGATGCAGTCTGCTGATTGAGGAGGAAAATTTGCTGAATTAATTTAAACATATGTTCCACTGGGCTGAGAGCACAAGCACGTATTACCAGCTGAAAGCACTGCTAAATTATCAGAAATATGTAATTAACAACTGTGCATGGAGCATTGGATGTGTAGATCATTATGAATGGCAGGTTCATATTCTATGAGTGTCATGATCCATGTAATGTGCCATATAACGAGGTGTGCGAAGTGTATTTGTAGTCACATATTTTCTGGTCACGATGGCCATTATAAACCCGTATTGATCGATCACTCGTTTGCAGTAAGAGAATAAAAGCTGTGGATACATACATGCTGAAGTCTGATATCTGCTCTGATATGATATGAAGCCTTTCAGAAGTCATAAAGCTGACACAAATGCCTCTGTTAGATGCAAAATTTAAGAATTTCTCATGACATCTGCTTGAAAAATTAACCCCAAAAAGCTTTTGATATTCACATTAAATGATCAACATGATCAAAACCTGTTTCACACTCAACTCCTCGTATCTTCTGTCTCTGATTGATAGTGTAGAGTGTTTTATCCAGTAAAAGCTCTTTTAGTGTAATTGTAGAAACGCTTCAGTGTCTTTCTGCTGTCAAATCTTGACTGATTTTGATCAAGTAAGCATCAGAATAACTGCAGTCATATTTCCAGATGAACACTTACTGGACTGAAGCAGATTCTCCATCAATCATGTTTTAGTCTCAAATCTGATCATCAGGATCTTTTGAGGAGCGTTTGTTTCCAGAAGCTTTACTTTCACTGTTCCTCAGCGGAGGAATGATCTTCATCTCACATCTTCTGAGGAGCGTTTATTTCTTCATCTCTCAATCAGCATTGCATTATATGTTTGGATCATTTACATCTCATCTTACTAAGACATATTATTGGAGATATAGACTGATATTTAAATCATTTTATGTCAGTATCTGCTGCACTGTTATAAAGTTCGCATTGATTTACATTACAAGCAGCAGAATTTCATCATAGAAATTTCAACATTTGCAGCAGATTGCATGTTTTTGCTCAGTTTATGAATAAGTGATCAGTTTTTTTCAGGGTTGAAGGTGTGTCCAGGTCTTTCAGGTGTGTGTCTGTCTTGGTTTGACAGCAGAGGCGTCTCGTTTCGCCTGTGATTCATGCATCAGTGATGGTGGTGTGAGATAAAGATCATCCTTTTGTTCTGACAGGGTCACTGATGTTCATTACCTGCGTCAGACCTGCTCTTAGACTTTCAGTAACACTTTACATGAAGCCTTTATGTGTAATGCATTATAAAGGTATTCATAAAATACTTTGTAATGCATTTTATCTTTTCATAAATAATTGTAACCAAAGTTAAAATGTGTTATAATATTTGCATATTCCTGGTTGCATCTGAAATTAGTTGTTTGTCTTGTGTTTTAAAGCATTAAATGTGTAACAATGAATAGATAAATGTTAGAATGTATTATATCTTTGCTTTGTGATTATTCATGAGATCACACTTTGCATTATAAGGTGCATTACAGGGCATAATTAATGCATTAAAATACTTTTATAATGCGTTACAGGCTATAGACTGGAAAATATTTGTGTATAAACTATTTTCACTTAGAAATTGCTAGTAAAATTGTGTACATTTTCACAAATAATTACATAGGCAAGTAACACACTGAATCAAACATGAAATTTTGAAGTCGAAAGGCTGAAATAGTATGTTCTTGTAAAACATACTACAATAATCTTTATTTACAGCTTATAAAAAAAATCTTGAAAACTTGAAACAAAGCAGAAATTTTGAATTTTAAAATTTATTTCGAATAAATTTGGGTTTTGTATTTTTGTTATGTGGTTTTATTTTTTTAATATAGTAGTTTAATATAATAACATTTCTATTTAGCTTTAATTTTTATTTCAATTTTAGTTTTAGTAATTTTAGTGTTTCATTTATTTCTTTTGCCAAGGCAACATTTTTATTTCTAATTTTAAAATTAAAGTTTACTCTAATATGTTTTTGTTTATTTTTTATTTTTGAATTTTAAAAATGGAAGTTTATTTCTAATAAAAACATTTTATTTTCATTTCTGAAGTTTTTGTAATTTTGTGTGCTTTTGTTATTTTTTTTTTTGAAGTTTTCAGAAATTGGTTTTCATTTGTTTTCAGTGTTCGTAGTGCAGTAATATTGGATTTTATTGTAGAAAGACTGAAATCATATTTTCATGTAAAACGTACTCTAATAATCTTTGTTTTATTTACAACTTTGAATAATAATTTTTTACTGTGTATAAAGGCCTCAAGTTTTTGTTTAGAGTAAATAGCAGACAGACAGTTGTTATTGCATGAAGCAGCAGATCCTGAAATGATGTGAAATGCTGTTCTTGTAAACATGCATTAGGGTTTTCAGAAACCACAACCAGAGACCGTCAGTGCAACTCAAGCTGACAGTAAAAACCCTCATCTTGTTCTGACTCGTGTTGCTGAATGGAACCGACAAAATCCCATAGGCTCCTATTGAAATTCTGCTTGTAATACTTCCTAGAGCTTTCAATCGTCATTTATTGAGCTGAACACAGACCTTCAGTCTGACATGACTTAGTATTGTTTATTGAATTCATTTAGATGTTTTAACGAAGCAGGCAACATACATGTGTACTGAGTGTTCAGAATGTGATGTGGACGAAGCGAGCTGATTTTGCTTTCTAATGTACTGTCATTACGGCCGATTTGTGTCTGCGGTGATCTGACCTGCTGATGTCTTTATCGCAGATATTGATTCTTATTCTGATGAACCGATGTCAATTCTTAAATCCCAAGAATCAGTCTCTGCTGTTTTCAGTTGATACGTGAACAGAACTCAATCAAACGGTATCTGTAGCTCCTGCCATCCAATAATCACAGGAATGTTTGTTACTTTTGATATGAAACAAAGTCTTAGCTTTCAAATTCTGTTAGTTTAACACTAAAATCACTCACTAAATGTGTTTTTTGGCTCTTTAATGCCTCGTGACAGATCGCTGTAGGTCATCTCTTCCGCTTTACTACAAGTTACAGCAGCAAATAAACATCAATGAACATCAGAACTGAAATCAATGATGAATCATGAATCAGTCGTTCAATCAGTGATTCAACTCTAGAAAGACACCAATAAAACAGCTAGAGATCAATACTGTCACGTAACGTCACATTTATCTCAGAAAAGGCATTCAATGAGAGTAAACTGGGAATTCAGCTAGAAAAAAAATAACATTTTGATAAATATCCACTATATTACATATTCATTATATTTTTACTGAAGCTTTTCTTAAGCATTTAATGTTTGTTTGTTTAAACGTTTTTTAAAAGTTAGCCTATATAAATGTTAGGAGAAAACATTATTAAAGTAATGTTTATGGAATGTTCTTATAACATTTTAAATATTTGATAAATGTTCTCATAACAGAGAGAGAAAACATCTGATATCTGTCAGTCCTGTCTTCCTGTGTCTTGTGTTTCCCCTCCTCTCGTGCCCATATTTGGTTGTTCCTGTCCTCGTTTAGGTTATTAGTTCATTAGTTCCAGGTGTGTTTTATTAATTATCTTGATTTCCTTCTGTTTATAAGCCCTGTGTTTCCCTGTCTTCGTGTCGGCTGTTAATTGTCAATTCCTGTGTTCTGTGTCTCCTGCTAGTTTAAAGCCAAACAGGAGAAACTCTGTGTGCAGCGAGACAGTCAGAAGGCTTTTCAATCTACACATCGCCATCATTTACCATGGATTTACTGTAGTAACACTCACTGCACCATGGTATTGTGGCAGAAATGTGGCATATTCACATTGAATTTTATTACAAGAGTAATGGTATATAATTATAGTGGATGTATTTGTGATTAAGCTATAGCATCTGTGTGTTTATACTGAATGTTTTTAGACTACTGTTTTCCATACAAACAGGCTAACTTACCTAAAAAACATATTTATATTTTTACCATGCTATTGAGTGCTTTATTTGTGGTTTTAACTGTGTTTATCATGATTTAAATGTGTGCTACTATGGGAAACCAATGCTTAATTTAAAAAAAAAAAAAAAAAAAAGAAAAACCTTGGTCAGAATGAATTTAACCGTATAAAACTGAGGTTGGTACAATTTTTACAGATGTTTCTGATTTTAAAAATTAACAAAAATTTACCTCTGCATCCTAACTCAAGCTACTATCAAATGTGCATTTCTAAGAGACAAAAAAGTGATATTATTATTATTATTATTATTATTATTAATAATATTATCAGGCAACCCAAACCTGTTTCTTGATTTGAAACAATATCACTCATTAGAACATGCAGAAACTAA
>CM077232.1:899907-904907 GCA_039654775.1 Spinibarbus caldwelli
TTTTTCATGTCATTACATTGTTTAGACCATAAGAAAAAAATTGAAAAATAACATTTTTCAAAAATTATATTTTATTCATATTTTATTCTATGTCCTCTGTAGAGGACACTAGGAAAATAAAATGGCATGAATAGACATCAAAAAGGTAAAACAATGGGATTTTTTTTTTTTTGAAATCATCAATCAATTTTTAGGTTTCAGGATTTTTTTATACTAAACTTTGTTTAAGGATGATTCTCAACTATGTTAAAATATATAACAAAATGATTTGATATACCATTTTGTTTTATGCAATATGTGTGTAAAAATTTCCATAAACTGGTTTTCCTATTAAACACAGTGTATCTATACACTGTATCTAATTTGCATATTAATCTGTTGCTGTTGGGACAGCATGTTGAAAAAAGATTTGTCATAATGGGAGTAATAAATGGCCAGATTTTCATAATAATATCTAATGTTTCATAAGACAATTGATAAATAATTAATTTTCCTATTCAATTGTTATGTCTCCCAAAATGCATAATAAACATGCTTTTAGTCCTGGTGTCCTCTACAGTGGACATGTATGAAATGATGTCCTGTTTCATAACAGGAAGTCATATTTGAATTTGAAAACCCATAACATTTTCCTGAGATGTTGCTTTATGAAAAACAATCTGAAAATTATTCAGATTTAAATGACAATTAAAAAATATAATCACATTTCCATAAGGATGTAAAATTTTTCACTAAATTAAATTTAGCCATATTTAAAGACCTAGGAGAGGGAGTGGTCACGGTGAAACTTCCAATCATTTAGTATCTGTAAAAAGCCCTGAATGTGCTCTGTACAGGACATCCAGACGTACAACTCTGACATGTGAGGTCTCAGAGAAATTCACTAAAATAGAATGTCCACTACAGAGGCAAAAACTACATAGCTGGGTCTCAGGAGGATATATTTATGAAATATTTATATATTAAATATTTATATATTAAATATATGTAAATGTATGTATAATAAAGCTATTTCTAAAACTAATTCAGAATATTCATAAAAACTATAATAGTATAAATAATACTAAAATAATTACAGCAGGCATCATTTCTGTGTATCGTTTGTTTCTCAGAAAGGCTGTTGTTGTTTATTTTTTGTTTGTTTCTTGCTGTTGCTCTTGTTGCTGTTTATTGTTTATTTGTTGTGGTTTTTGCTGTCATTGAATGTTTGTTTCCTTGAATCTTGCATTTTCAGGGAAATTCACTGTTAAAATTACAGCTTTTTATTTTTTATGTATTTTTTTTTTTTTTATAAAAGTTAATAAAGCAAGGTGTTTCAATGAGCAAGTTAATGAGTACTCCTCACCTGATCTCAGTATTGATCAAAATAATCGTGATTACGGCTTTTGCCATAATCGAGCAGCCCTGATCTCCACTAGCACAAGTCTATGTTATTAGTTTTCTGAGTTTGTCTCTGAAATAATTAGCAATTTTAGTTTTTCCTTTTTTTTTTGTTTTGTTTTTTTTTTGTTCAGCTGTTGCATCATAATTGAGCCAAAAAGTAAAATCAAGTTACAGTTACAAGAAAAGATTCTAAAGACAAAGCTTATTCAATCTGGACTAATATGAGCAGGACTCTGCATGCATCTGCTGATTTGAAGCGCTTGTATGCTGCAGTAATTAGCGCTCAGAGTGCGTTTGTACAGTATGTGATGTGAGAGCCGCTCTATCAGCTCTTTACAGCTGTTTGGACACAAGACGCCCCTCCTCATTATTCCTGAGAGTCTGGCTTAATTTAATGCAGTAAAAGGACACATCAAAGCCTCCTTTGTCTCCAGTGACGCGTGGGTCTGTGGACAGTAAAGGCCTGAGCAGGATTCACGTCATTCCGCTTAATGAGTGTTAGGCTTGTTTACATTGCACCTGTAAAACAGTATTAGTATATTATGATTATTGTTATTATATTTATTTATTTATTATTTTAATGTGTAGTGTAATTTATTTAATATTATTTTTATTTTTATGATAGATATAATATTTACTTTAATATGTAACATTACTTATTTAATATTTATTATTTAAATGTTGTTGTTGTTGTTGTTGTTATTATTATTATTATTATTATTATTATTATTATTATTATTATTATTATTAATGTGTAGCATTGTTTATTTAATGTTATTATTATTGTTATTTATTATTTTATTATTATTAATTTATTAAAGTTTTATTAATAATAAAATAAATAGTAATATATCAAATAAACAATGCTACATATTAAAATAAATAATAATAATAATTATAATAATATTTAAATGATACATATTAAATAAATAATGCTACATATTAAAGTGTATATATATATATATATATATATATATATATATATATATACATATACATATATATATATATATATATATATATATATATGTATATGTATATATGTGTGTTATTGTTATTATTATTTTATTTATTTATTTTTTCTGTAAAAAATTGTGTTCTGTGTGGGATTGATGTTATTGTGTTTAATGAGTGTTTGGCTCGTCTATCCGTGAGCTCATCTATATTCACACTGCATTATTTGTTTTTGATGAGCGTTTGATGCCATCATTTGTCTTCTTTAGGATGAAGAAAAATATGCAAAATGATCAGACTTATAGACGTCTTCAGTATGACACTTCTCTGATTTAATGGAAAACTGAGATCTTTTAATTTATTAAGTGCAGATAAACAGGATTATGTATGGCTATTATGTCAGTCAGTTATTATTGCTGATTAAACTCTGACAGGCTGAGCAAACCTTGACACAAAGTAGCTGACTGGACATTATCCTGCATATTACACGGATATTTATCTAATAAATAAATAAATGGATGTGAAATATTAGAGTTGGGATGGTTCTGAGCTCCTTGCAATAGCCCCTTAAATCTGCTGCTATTAAACTATATTAACTGTACTAAACTGTATTAAACACTAACGTCAGAGGTGATCATGTGACATAGAATAATATTATTATTAATAATAATATCTATTTATTTATTTATTTAATATTACATATTTTATTCATTAATATTATGTACAATTGTTTATTTATTATATATAATGTGATATGTATATTCTTATTTTAATATAATTTTAATATTATTACAATTCTTATATTTAGTTAAACATAGTATTTTTTTAAGTTTTTGTCAATATTAATATATAATAATAATAATAACAATAACTATTTAGTTATATACTTATTTTAGTATATATTATTGTTCTTCTTATTATTAATTTATTATATTATGTTATATTTAATATTATTTGTTTTATTTCTTTATTTACTTTATAAATTTAGTTTGAATTTATTTATATTTATGTATTTATTAAGAAAATATTTAAATAAATAAATACAGAGTTTATGTTTTGTAAAAAAAAAAAAAGAAAAAAAAAGGTTGTCAGACTGAACAGTGATGTTCAGTGATTGTTTGTGGGTCGGTTAGAGGTGTTAAAAGTGTGTTTGTGGGTCGGTTAGAGGGGTCGGTTAGAGTTTTAAAAGTGTGTTTGTGGGTCAGTTAGAGGGTTAAAAGTGTGTTTGTGGGTCGGTTAGAGGTGTTAAAAGCATGTTTGTGGGTCGGTTAGAGGGTTAAAAGTGTGTTTGTGGGTTGGTTAGAGGGGTCGGTTAGAGTTTTAAAAGTGTGTTTGTGGGTCGGTTAGAGGGTTAAAAGTGTGTTTGTGGGTTGGTTAGAGGGTTAAAAGTGTGTTTGTGGGTCAGTTAGAGGGTTAAAAGTGTGTTTGTGGGTTGGCTAGAGGGTTAAAAGTGTGTTTGTGGGTCGGTTAGAGGTGTTAAAAGCATGTTTGTGGGTCGGTTAGAGGGTTAAAAGTGTGTTTGTGGGTTGGTTAGAGGGTTAAAAGCGAGTGAGTGTTTCCTCTAGAAATGTCTGAAATCTGGAAATCATAATCGATTGTTAAACTGAGAGAAGTCAGATTGAGGAGAAATAAAGTGAGAGGATGAGTGATTTGTTCAGACCCTAAAGTGATGAATGAAAGGAATGTTGCTGCAGGTCTGCTAATCGTCTCGCTGCTCGTTCCTCTTAATGGGAAGTAACCATGCCAACATGACAGGAAGTGCTGGGAATCTCCCCGAGGATGAAGCCTCATTAGTGTTTAGTTTGACTCGCGCTGGAGAAATACGACGACTGTTTTCATCTTTACTTTTACTTTACTTTTAGTCATTTAGCAGACGCTTTTATCCAAAGCGACTTACAAATGAGGACAACAGAAACAATCAATTGTAGTATCAAAACAACTAAAACTGATCCAAAACTAAAAGCTAAAACTTTATAAATAGTATATACACACATTAAAAAAAATTATTAAATAAAAATGAAAAATGCATGTGACAAAATTTCTAAACTTAACATTTAAATGAAAACAAAATAAAGCTACAAACAATTCAAAATATTAAGAGAACAAAAGGTATAAGAGTGTAATAATGATTCTAACATAAAACTAAGCCAAACACCAAAAACAACTACGTGTATGCACACACACACACACACACACATATCCATAGATTCAATATGATTTAATTTCCATGTAGTTTGTTGAAGTACTAAAATAACTCAAATTAAATAATACTAAAACTTAATAAATAACTTATACAGACATAATAGAAAAAAAACTAATAAAATGACAAACATTACTACAACTGTAACTAAAATTAAAATAGATAACATATACAAATCAAACTACATTAGTTTAACAGTAATCCTTAAATAACTGTGCCAAACATACAAGAAAGAAATGGTTATAAAAACAGAAAGAAAAGTGAAACAAGTAATAGGAAAGAGAATAAATGAAAAGCGATACTTATCCCTCGGTTGTCCCTGTCCAGTGAAGTCGCTCGGTAGAGTCGATGGTCTTTACACACTTCGATCTTCACACGACGAGGGCTTCACACAAGAGCTGCCGCGACCGCTGCCACGATATAATAACCTTTTTTTATACCTGTCTAACAAATCACTAATTGA
>CM077232.1:909907-959907 GCA_039654775.1 Spinibarbus caldwelli
GCGACTGTCTTTATGAATGAGTCACTGAATCACTGACTCAACAGTTCTGCTGTGGCTTTGATTGAACTATTTTCATTTACAAAATTGAACAAAATAGACAACTAAAACACAGTATGAACCTTTTGTTTACTGAACTGTTGTATAAATCAGTATCAATAGTTGCAGTTGTGCAGATATTGGGGAAGAACATGGTGTGATATTGCTAAACTACTGTATATCATATGATATAATAATAAGAGGGTAATTTATGTTTTGCACTCATATCTTGTATTTTGGGCTCATATAACTGCGTTCTAATAGACTCTATCACAGTCAGTCGTCCTGCGTTATGATCATTAATGTAAGATGATGGACAGCTTTGGACGGGGCGCTGCGTTAAATGCATGAATCAATTTTTCCATAATTAATCGTAACAAATGAATGCATTAAATCAACAGCCCTAATTATTATTAAAGCTGTTGTCTTTAGGATGGTCTTGTGAAGCTGATCTGCTTCCCGTCACATTATTCTCTGCTGAACTTTCATACAGCAGCAGTGTTTGGCTAAAAGCGTCTGCTAAATCAATGCATGTAAATGTAATGCGAACGGTGAGAAATATCGCAGACGTGTTGCCAGGTTTGTGCTGACGTGATGCTGAAGGATCTGGGCCCAAGCCCAAACGTCTGGGTCAATAGATCTATAGTGTGGAGATCGCAACGGCAAGGTCATGGGTTCAGTTGATCAAA
This sequence comes from Spinibarbus caldwelli, assembly GCA_039654775.1. Classification (NCBI taxonomy): domain Eukaryota; kingdom Metazoa; phylum Chordata; class Actinopteri; order Cypriniformes; family Cyprinidae; genus Spinibarbus; species Spinibarbus caldwelli. Next base: position 910,633 of record CM077232.1, read on the forward strand.
TATGCATTGCCAATGCACCGAACCTGCTCTCGCTAATGTGATGATGCATGAATGTGCTTTAATGATAGTTAGAAGTCTGTGCAATATTATTCTATAAAAATATTATTATGATTTTAAACAGCTGCTTTCTATGTGAATATGTGTTAAACTGTAATTTATTTCTGTGATGCGCAGCTGAATTTTCAGCATCATTACTCCAGTCTTCAGTGTCACATGATCCTTCAGAAATCATTCTAATATGCTGATTTGCTGCTCAAGAAACATTTCTGATTATTATCAATGTTGAAAATAGTTGAATTTTTGAGGAAACCGTGATGCATTTTATTTTTCAGGATTCACAGATGAATAGAAAGTTCAAAAGAACAGCATTTATTTGAAATATAAATCTTTTGTCACATTATAAATATCTTCACTGCCACTTTTGATAATTTAATGGAAACTTGAATTAAGGTGTTAATTTTCTGAACTCTAATATACATTTTTAATTTTATATATACATTTTAATAGTGATTGTAAAAAATAGATTTAAATAAAAACAAAAAATAAAGAATTTTTTGTAACATTATAATTATTTTTTTTCCACTTTTAATCAGTTTAATATAATCCTGCATACTTACTATAAACAATGTAAAATACAGTTTTATTGGTAAGCACGACTGTGCAGAAGATGATTTTTTTTATAAACTTTGAACTGTTTTATGTTTAATGTATCATATAGTGCACCAGCTGACATTTTTCCAAGTAAACATATAATTTCATATCACAAGTATTTTCAGTTTTAGTTTCTTGTATTCAGCTTCAGCTGTAACAGAATAAGATCCTGAGTGTAATTGTGACCCTGTACAAAAGCAGTCATAAGTAGCACAGGTATATTTGTAGCAATAGCCAACAATACATTGTATGAGTCAAAATTATCCATTTTTCTTTTATGCCAAAAATCATTAGGATATTAAGATAATGTTCCATGAAGATATTTTGTAAGTTTCCTACCTTAAATATATCAAAACTTCATTTTTGATTAGTAATATGCATTGCTAAGAACTTCATTTGGACAACTTTAAAGGTGATTTTCTCAATATTTTGATTTTTTTGCACCCTCAGATTCCAGATTTTCAAATAGTTGCATCTCAGCCAAATATTGTCATATCCTAACAAACCATACATCAATGGAGAGCTGATTTATGCTGCGGCTCAGAAACAGAAGATTAATTGAGTTGATTTGCCGCTCGTCAGACGCTGCTGCTGCTCAAACACACGTGAACGACGCGCTGCTTTATAAAGAGATGTTTGTCTGTGTGTTTGGAGCAGACGCTTCATTCTGAAGATTACAGAGACAGACACTAATGAAAGGCTCGTCCTGCTGAAGCGTCAGTCTAACAGGACTGAATGGACTCAAATGAGGGGTTTTGTCCTCTGATCAGCGAGCACTCTGTGTTTTCAGTGTAAAATCTGACCGCAGTGATTGGGATTCCAGCGTTTGTCATGCATTTATGTCACGCTCTCTGTTCTAGGAAGCTGTTTTATTGAAGAAAGAACTGCATGTGTTATATTTTTTACTGTTTTATTGTAAAATGAGAAAAGGTAGTGTTACTGAATGACCTTTTTGGTATCAGCTCTACATTGTGCTGTTTCTGTAAACATTCTGTATAGCAAAATTCCATAAATAATTTAATTTCTTAAATAATTAACATTCATAATTAAAATTATATGTAAAATATAAAAATAAATAAATAAATGAAAATGTTATTTTCTGTAAACCTCCTGTATAGCAAAAATGCATAATTATAATTAATTATTTCTTATTTATTTTAACTATTTTAGTTATGAGTATTAGAATGATTTTCTGAGTAGAATATCAGAAAATTATTAATGAATAAAAATATTTACATCATTATCTATAAACATTCTGCATAGCACAAAATACATAAATCGTTATAATATTTGCAATATAACATATAAAATTAAATATCTTTAATGTTATTTTTTTTTGTGATTTGTATAGCAAAACCATAAATCAATTAATTGTTTTAATTATTTTAATCATGAAAGTCGTTTAAAATGTAAAAAAGTAATTAAATATTTTCTGTAAACATTCTGTATAGCATTTTTTTTTGCTATATAGCAAAAAAAAAAAAATCTATTATATACCGTTTTAATTATTTCATTCATGAGTGTCATTTATAAGATTACAAAAATAAATTTCAAATATTTTTTTTTATTTTTTTTAAGTTTTTAAATTTTTTTGTCATCATTTAAAATATTTAAAAATAAATAAATGAATAAAAAAAAATCTTTGTTTACCTTAGAGCTGTTCAGTGAGTTTGTGTAACTTCAGTGGATTTTTGTGTTTTGTTTGAGAACGAGGGAAGTGAGTTGATCTGAAGCAGGTGCAGGAGAGAGTCATGTCATTGCCTGATGACATCATCACTCAGAGCTGCGCAGCTGTGTGTGTGTGTGTGTGTGTGTGTCTGCGATCGCTATGGTTACTCGGTGTGGGAAAATCGCTCATCTGCGGACGATTCCAGCTGAAATCTGATCTGTACAAATGTCATTCCTGAAGCGTGTAAATATGAATATGTGTATTATTCATTACAGCACTTGTGCGGGCTTCACATTCACCTCAGGGTTTGTTCGGAAACTCTCACTAATGATTACATTTCTGCAATTATTTCAGCCTGAACTGGTGTACGTCCAGAATCCAGTCAAGTCAAGTATTTCTATAGTGCTTAAAAATACAGATCGTTTCAAAGCAGCTTCACAGCAGCGCTATTTATTATAGTAAACTAAAACTGAAACTTGAAATATAAACTAGAATAGACAAAATAGACAAAAAAACAAAACAAAACAAAAACAAAACAAAAAACAACAACACAAAAAAGCACAACAAAATTACTAAAACTTTAATTAAATTAAATTAAAATGAAAAAAGAAAGTATTAAAATAAAAAAATTATTCAAGATTTTAATAAAAACTAGTATCTCTCAATGGTACTAAAATAATGTTTCACAGTGAAAAACAGTTAATTTGGTAAAATTAAATTTCAAAAAACTGAATTTCAGCAGTAAAGCAGCTCTACAGAATACAATATTCAGATCATTATTCAGATTTATTCAGTAATAAACAGCAAAATATCTTTTGCCATGTTATTTTCTGTAAATGTTCTGCATAGCAAAAACACAATATTTTATTAATTATAATTTTTTTTCAATTATGAATGTCATTTAAAATCTCAAATGTAATTAAAAAATAAAAAGTATTTTATTCTGTTATTTTTTTGTGTGTAAAAGTTCTGTATATCATACTTATTAATTATTTCTATTTAATATTATATTATATTATTACTTTTAATTGTTTTAATTTTGAAGGCCGTTTAAACTGAGTTCTATTCTTAACTGATAGCGTCAGTCCAGATAAATGAATGATATTACTGAATATTAATTGATTTGTGATTGGTCTTTCTGTAATGCATCCATAGCTGCTTTCATCTGTAAATATGATGCTCTTTTACTCTAAACTAAAGCCTGAAACACTGAGCTAAGCTCAGACTGCAGAGCAGGAGCAGAGCAGAAACGGCAGTGCCGTGATCGTTTCAGTGCCGAGTCTATTTTTGCTGCGCCGCTTACGCTGAATTAAAGTCACAGTGTATTGTTCTTGATCAAAATTGACCTGATTAAAATGAAAAATAACTAATTTCACCATAAAATCAGTGTTACATATTTCACAATCACCATATGAAAAATAAAATGCACAAAACACATCACATCCACGAGATTTTGCCCAAACTTCAAAGGTCTGTTAAATTAATACAACTAGAGGCGTTTGTTAACTTTAACATTACTTTTAACCATGTAAACTGCCTATAAACAGCATGTTATTTACATATGTGTGTGGGACAGAGGGGAGGGGGACACGGTCGCATCGCAGCAGAGTATGCTGGCCATCATACATCAAAGCACATGAAAACATAATATAGTAATTTATAGTAAATACTATAGTGTTTTTGAACCATACTATAGTAAAGTACTTGAATTAATTTGTTGTGGTAATTCTGTAGTTGCTGTGGTAATATAACAACTATAGTAATATAAACAAATCACTTTACCCAATACTGTACTGTTTTCTACAACTATAGGGTATATTATACTACATTACACTACAGTTTACTGTAGTAAAAACTAAAGTAGCGTATATTATAGTAGGCTATTTATTACAGTTTATCAGTTCACTATAGTTAATAGTACAGTATGCTGTAGCATTCATTAACAAAGTGTTGTAAATACTATAATATATACAGTATAATACACTTTACTATACTATGGTTCAAAAACACTATAGTATTTATTATAAATTACTACAGTATTTTTTCATGTGGGATGGCACACAGTGTTCGAAGGAGAATGCTGGGAAATACGACAGAAATGACGATACTCGTCTGTATTTGCAGTACACAAGCTGCGGTTCAGCTTCGCGCGATAAACGCTGCCAGTGTGAAAGCACAATGGGCACGCGCTGCCTACGCTCTGCTTACGCGTGCGGTGTGAAACTGGCGTCAGGCAAACGGGGAAATACGATCCTTTTCTGCGAACTGGTTCTTTTGGACAGTTTGATTCAGTGAACTAGTTCATTTATGTAATCATGCTATAACATAATGTATACACAATTATATTATTAGTTCACCCAATAACAATGCAAAATGTGATGCTTCCCATGTCTAAAGCATATAAAGTGAATAAACTAGTCTTCATCAGCTTAGCTTTTTACATAAACAATGTGAAACCATAAAAATGTTCATTCATCGCTTCATTCAAGTGTTCGGTTCACTCATGCTCATATCAGCGGCTCATCGGTCAAAATGTTTCCTCAGTTCAGTGACTGTTGTTTATGTTGTTAATAACAATAAATGCAATATATTTTCTTACTCTGTATTTTTATATCAAAATGGTACGAGATTATCCTATTTAAATGAACTAACATAATGATCATTATAGTTGTCCTTCCTGGTGTGAATGCTAATATAGTTTTCGTTATAGTTATCGTTCTTGGTGTGAATTATAGTTATAATTCCTGGTGTGAACGTTAATATTGTTATCGTTATAGTTATAATTCCTGGTGTGAACGCTAATATTGTTATCATTATAGTTATTGTTCCTGGTGTGACCACTAATGTAGTTATCATTATAGTTATAATTCCTGGTGTGAACGCTAATATAGTTATCGTTATAGTTATTGTTCCTGGTGTGAACGCTAATATAGTTATCGCTATAGTTATCGTTCCTGGTGTGAATGCTAATATAGTTATCATTATAGTTATTTTTCCTAGTGTGAACGCTGATATAGTTATCGTTATAGTTATCGTTCCTGGTGTGAACGCTAATATAGTTATCGTTATAGTTATTGTTCCTGGTGTGAACGCTAATATAGTTATCGCTATAGTTATCGTTCCTGGTGTGAATGCTAATATAGTTATCATTATAGTTATTTTTCCTAGTGTGAACGCTGATATAGTTATCGTTATAGTTATCGTTCCTGGTGTGAACGCTAATATAGTTAGCGTTACAGTTATTGTTCCTGGTGTGAACACTAATATAGTTATCATTACAGTTATCATTCCTGGTGTGAACGCTAATATAGTTATCATTACAGTTATCATTCCTGGTGTGAACACTAATATAGTTATCATTATAGTTATTGTTCCTGGTGTGAATGCAAATATAGTTTTCGTTATAGTTATTGTTCTTGGTGTCAATTATATTTATAATTCCTGGTGTGAACGCTAATATTGTTATTGTTATAGTTATTGTTCCTGGTGTGAACACTAATGTAGTTATCATTATAGTTATCGTTCCTGGTGTGAACGCTAATATAGTTATCGTTATAGTTATCGTTCCTGGTGTGAACGCTAATATAGTTATCGTTATAGTTATTGTTCCTGGTGTGAACGCTAATATAGTTATCGTTACAGTTATCGTTCCTGGTGTGAACACTAATATAGTTATCGTTACAGTTATCGTTCCTGGTGTGAACACTAATATAGTTATCATTACAGTTATCGTTCCTGGTGTGAACGCTAATATAGTTTTCGTTATAGTTATCGTTCTTGGTGTGAATTATAGTTATAATTTCTGGTGTGAACGCTAATATTGTTATCATTATAGTTATAATTCCTGGTGTGAACGCTAATATTGTTATCGTTATAGTTATTGTTCCTGGTGTGAACGCTAATGTAGTTATCATTATAGTTATCGTTCTTAGTGTGAATTATAGTTATAATTCCTGGAGTGAACGCTAATATTGTTATCGTTATAGTTCTTATTCCTGGTGTGAACACTAATGTAGTTATCATTATAGTTATCGTTCCTGGTGTGAATGCATGTGTATTTATCATTATAGTTATTGTTCCTGGTGTGAACGCTAATATAGTTATCGCTATAGTTATCGTTCCTGGTGTGAATGCTAATATAGTTATCGTTATAGTTATTGTTACTAGTGTGAACGCTAATGTAGTTATCATTATAGTTATCGTTCTTAGTGTGAATTATAGTTATAATTCCTGGAGTGAACGCTAATATTGTTATCGTTATAGTTCTTATTCCTGGTGTGAACACTAATGTAGTTATCATTATAGTTATCGTTCCTGGTGTGAATGCATGTGTATTTATCATTATATTTATTGTTCTTGGTGTGAACGCTAATATAGTTATCGCTATAGTTATCGTTCCTGGTGTGAATGCTAATATAGTTATCGTTATAGTTATCGTTCCTAGTGTGAACGCTAATATAGTTATCGTTACAGTTATCGTTCCTGGTGTGAACACTAATATAGTTATCGTTACAGTTATCGTTCCTGGTGTGAACACTAATATAGTTATCGTTAGACTTATTGTTCCTGCTGTGAATGCTAATATAGTTATCATTATAGTTATCTTTCCTGGTGTGAACACTAATATAGTTATCATTATAGTTATCATTCCTGGTGTGAACGCTAATATAGTTATTGTTATAGTTATCGTTCCTGGTGTGAACGCTAATATAGTTATCAATATAGTTATCGTTCCTGGTGTGAACGCTAATATAGTTATCGTTATAGTTATCGTTCCTGGTGTGAACGCTAATATAGTTATCAAAATAGTTATCATTCTTGGTGTGAACGAACCGTAAAGACTTAATACTCGTTCTAATTCTGTGAGATTAGTGAGTCCACATCACAGCTATAACGATAACGACACAGAGGAACGATATTGTTGAAATCACTTTCAGATAGTTTTGTCAAAGTACCGACTTCGGTACCATTTGGTACTGTCATTTTACAAACATTTGAGCGCTGTTGAGCGTTTGAAAGACGCGTCTATCAGCGGATCCCTAATATATCTGCACGTAGACGGATCCGCGCTGATAGACGCGGCTTTCAAATGCTCCCATGTGCTTTTGTGTAAGCGCTCGGTGAAGAGCGTGAAGCGATGATCACTGTTGCCAATCACAGTCATATTTGTTGAGCGCGTGAACACTACAGCCAATCAGCTGTGTTTAAGAATCCGCTCAACAGCGCTCAAATGTTAGCGGGAAATGGACGTTTTTAAAATGACAGTACCGAAGTCGGTATTATTGACAACACTACTTTCAGAAAGATTTTTTTCCATCTGTTGAATGATTAAAAACATTCACAGCCAATCAGAATCCATCCTGCTTTTAAGAGCTCAAGCATTTAAAGCGACAGATAACAAAACTGCAATGTGTGCTTATAATAAACAAACAAATCATGCGTTTTTTGAACGCTAATATAGTTATCATAATTTTTGTTCTTGGTGTGAATGCTAATGCAGTTATCATAACAGATATTGTTATAGTTTTTGGTGTGAATGCTAATATATTGTTATAGTTATCGTAATAGATATTGTTATATTTTTTGTTTTTGGTGTAAATGCTAATATATTGTTATAGTTATAATAGATATTGTTTTATGTTTTTGGTGTAAATGCTAATATATTGTTAAAGTTATCGTAATAGTTATTGTTAACGCTAATATAGTTATCACAGTAGATATAATTCTTGGTGTGAACGGGCCTTAAAGCTTTAATACTCATTCTAATTCTATGAGAATAATGATAAATGATAACAACACAGAGGAACGATATCATTGGAATTACTTTCAGAATAATGTTTTTTTTTCCCAACTGATGAACGATAAAAGCATCGACAGCCAATCAGAATCCATCCTGCTTTAAAAAGCTACAGCAATTAAAGTGACAGATGTAGTTGTTGTAGTGACTAGTTGTAGTATAACTAGTTTACTGTTGCTAAGGAACCTGCTGCATTAGTATAGAATAGGGCTGCACGATATTGGAAAAAACTCACATTGCGATATTTTGTTTTTCTGCGATATATATTGCGATATGAAAAAAAAAAAAAAAAAAAAAAAAAAAAAAATCACCAAATGACTTGAATAGCTCTATTTGGAGAGAAAAAAAAAATATTGATTTTGTAGGTGAGTAAATCAGCATAGGAAATAAACAATTTACAAGCATAGATAAATATAATAGAACAAAGATACAAATGAAATAAACAGTGCTTTGTATTTTTAAGGCAAGTCCAACAGTATTCAGGTGCAGAAACTGAATAATAAAATGTAAAATAACACTGCATAACACAGTCTTCATTGTATAAATTAAATCTAATAAATCTGTGTTAAAGCTACAAAAGTGATTTTTCTCTGTTTTGTTGTTTGATTGACACCGAAAGCAACGGAGACATTAAACTGCTGTTATTGTTATCCTCTTTCTTTCTCAATTGTTTACCTAAGACATAAGCAACTGTTTTTTTTTTTTTTTACAAGGATACTTGGAGACATGCATTTTGACACGGTTTCGCGCATATGTGTCGTACTACACTGGATGCGGCGTGACACGACGAATTCCCGCCAGTAAACTGATATGCCTCGCTCTATTTATGACGTACTGACACAAAGTTGACACGATTGGCAACGGTCGCTTTGTCGCATCCAGTGTAGAAAGACTTTGGGGCCGTTCACATGGTGCATCTGCAAACGCGTGGAAAACTCCCGCCGCGCCACTTCCTCCTCCTTTCCAAAGCGCTCGGGAGCTTGCGCTTTCCTGGCGCCTGCCGTTGCTAAACATCCGTGATGTGCTCTCCTCGACGACGCGGAAGTTTCAACAAAGGATAAATGGATTTCCAGCACTGAAAATCGCTTGCAATAGCTCTGCTACTAAATTTATTTAAAAATGGGTATCTCTGTGCAGCTGTCGCGTCTGGAGTAGACACGGTGTCTGTGTGTGAACAAAGAAAACGATCAGTATAAATATAACGATCAGGCCTGCTAAACATCGCACATCCTGCGATGTGACTATCGCGGATACGCACATCGCGATATCGATGCTGAAACGATATATCGTGCAGCCCTAGTATAGAATGTGTGTGTTTATCTGCGTTTTGCAGCGGCTCAGAATCAGAGTCGTGTTGGTTGGTGCTGATGGTGAAAACACACGGATCCGCTGCTATAATAACTGCAGTTGCTAGGCAACAGGAGTAAGCTGATGCGGTGGTGATGCTCTTGCCAGCTTCATCTTCTCCAGATCAAGAGCTCTCGTCTTCACTCACAGACAGTGTTGAGACTCGTCGAACAGTTTGAGCATCAACAAATGCTGCACTGTAATCCAGCTGATGTGCAGTAGATGCATGAGACTGCATTCATCTGCTCAGCTCTGATCTGATTCGCTGGTTTTCTGCTTGTTTGAGGAGTAAGGCATGTTTCCGGTGTATCAGGATGATGTTGTGCTTTTGAGGATGAACTGGATCTAGACTAGTTACTGGATCTCAGTGTTTTCCATGCTAGTGGCATCAGATGAGTTTGGATTGAGTATCAGCTAGAAATTTGATTTGTCTTCATGCGTTTTCTCTTTCTTTTTTCATGGTTTCTGTGCAGCCTTGATTTTGTAACAGTGTTTGTTGGAATCTTTAGTCTGTTGTAGACTGTGAGAACTGATAGCTGTCTGTAGCTTTTCTAAATTAAGACAAATGAAGTCGAGTTGAATTACACTACAGCTCTAGAGCTCATGTACACTAGGCTGCATTTGAATGCAATTTGGAGTGTCATAGTACATTAATTAATTTATTAGTTAGTTTCTCAACAGTATCTATAAATGTAAATGTAAAAATATTTAATGCAATTAACGCAGGGGTGGAGCTAGGGTTGGCCACCCCACTCACAACTGCTGCCTCCGTCTCTTTTTTTCTTGACAAGAAGTACATTTATTTAGTCGCAGAACATCTTTATGACCACATTAAACTGGAGATGTTTCAAACACGCGCTCCACTTCACTTCAGCATAAACAGTACTATGCTCGCAGCACATGCTCTTAAATTGCACACACAAATGCACCAGCATGCGCTGTAGCCTGTATCATTTCATATCAAAGCGCTAAGTGCATGCAATGTCATGGTCAGTTAAGTCATGAAGCTACCAAAAAGGCGATTAAAGCTGCCTTAAAACTGTGCATGCATGTAATATGTTATATATGAGTCACATTTAAGAACATGTCTTTGAAATGGTTTTCAAAACTGTCCTGGAGCAGCCAGCACTGTCTCACTCATCTAACACACCTGATTCAAATCGTCAGCTCATTAGTAGAGACTTTAACCTGAAGTCAGTCAGAAAAGTCAAAGAGAATTGAGAGAAAATACGATGCGTGTCAGATCTGCGTCGCGTTCAGCAGCGACAGCTCTTAAAGAAATAACAGCCAAAACAACCTAATAATCAGCTGCTGTGATGTCTGTTCATCAAAGAACAAAAGAAAAAAGAGGAAATCAGTAACTTTTATAGCTTTAAGGATTCATCTATATTTCATTTAGAATTTACTGTTTGATAACTTTATTCAGTTTCTGTATATTTCCTACTTGCTGAAGGGCACAGGTAAATATGACATTTATTGTAATGGGTTTATGTGAAGATTGTTTTAAGTTCGTTATTTTCTTAAGTCAAATAAATGTTAAAATTGATAGCTCTCAATTATACTCTAATGTTGAATAGCTATAGTCAATGTTTAAAAATTAGGGGGAAAAACAATTTTATAGAGACATCAGTATTGGTATCAGTTCAGTCATAAAAAAAGATGCTATTAAAGAAATATTAAAAATAAACTGTTTTTATGTGGTTTGTACATTAATTTGAAGATTGAATGTGAAATTATTGCAATATAAAAGGACATTTAGAAAGTTTAATGTTAGGTGTGATTAATTTCAGAAAAAATGTGTTAATTAGTTAATTTTTTTTAATCGATTGACAGCACTAATTTATATGTCTAGCTGTCTTTATTTATTTATCATTTTATTTATATGTAATTTTAATTTGAATGCAGTCTTGTATTGTATTGAACTTCAAGTGATTTTTTTACAGTGATGTAATATGTGACTCTAAACTGATCTCCAGCCTTGTGAGGGAACATTTGGGTCGTTTGACAGTAATGAGCAGAAAACTGTAATCAAGCAGCACTGAGCGTCTCTCTCTCTCTCTCTCTCTCTCTCTCACACACACACACACACACACGTAATTACAGCTGATGTGGCTTTGGCATGAATTACTTCTGATTCAGTCTTTAAGGGTTTAAACACAGTTCTTTATATCAGCACAGGCGATATATCAGCTTCTGCTGCTCGTTCTGTAACATCAGCTGTGTTTATTATCTGTGCTGCATCACATTCACTGTCTACATACTGCATTACACTGAAATCACACACTGAACTGAAGAAGTGTCCAATAAACCACAGAAATCACACAAACATTCAAAGAGCTTCTGAATAATTTCCACCAAAAACTAAAAACATTTATTTATATATATATATATAATATATATATACACACACACACACACACACACACTATATATTATTATTAATAATAATAATAATAATAATAATAATAATAATAATAATTATAAAATTAATACTTATTATATTATTTCTAATAATAATATTTGTTGTATATAAATGTTGTTTGTTTTGCTGGAAATTATATACTACTACTAATTATTGTTACTGTTATTATATAATTTCCAGCATAACAAACAAGATTATATAAAACACATTTATTATTATTATTATTATTATTATTATTATTATTATTATTATTATATAATTTCAAGGAAACATTTATATACAAAAAATATTATTTACTGTTGTTGTTGTTGTTATATAATTATCAGCAAAAATAACATTTATATACAGCATATTTATTCATTTATTTATTTATTTATTTATTTATTTATTCATTCATTCATTCATTTTTTATTTATTTATTATTTTACTGTGCTGTAACAATAATAATAATTGTCATTATTGTTATGTGTGTGTAATTTTTTATAAATTTATTTATTTAATGTTGTTGTTATAATTACTACTGTATGTGTAATGACATTTGTGGGACATATATGTGCAGATTTTCAGTGTAGTTGCACTATTCCTGTAGTGTTTCTCCCGTGTTGACAGAAGCAGGCGGTCTGCTCTCTGTCTTTAGCTTTAGTGGTTTTGCTCTGTTCAGGAGAGAGAATCGTTCAGCGCTGGAATCGTTTGCTGTCACAGTGGCAGTAAAAGGCGTTATGCTGAAATCAATAACAGACAGAAGCTTGTCCTTTAGAATCTGCATCTGTCAGTCCATAAAGACTCGAGGGATTGGACAGGCGGCGCTCGATTAACATCTGATCGTTTCATAAACACATTTTATTCCACTGACCTGTGTTTTCATGATTTCAGTGCTAGTCTGTTCTGACTGCATTAGTCCTGCAGATGAATGTGGTGTTTAAAATATCGCTTTAAAACAATTATGGGTTTCAATAGCTCAACACTGACCACTAGAGTCTGAGTGTATTGATTGACTAGACAGTGATCAGACGTCTGATCAGAGGTAGTGTTGGTGTCTGGAGTCTCTGGTTCTTCAGGACAGAGGAGCAGAAGGTCCTGCTGAACGAATCTGGATCCATCTGTTCCTCCAATCTGGAGCGTCCAGCGCCGGCTCCGTCCCGTCACACCATCTGGAGCCAGAGACCCTCAGAGACACCAAACCTGACGAGACAAGAGTGTGTGTGTGTGAGTGTGGGAGTGTGTGAGTGTGTGTGTTTTGAGCGAGTGTGTGTGTGTTTTGAGTGAGTGTGTGTGTGTGTGTGTGTGTGTGTGTGTGTGTTTTGAGCGAGTGTGTGTGTGTGTGTGTGTGTGTGTGTGTTTTGAGCGAGTGTGTGTGTGTGTGTTTTGAGCGAGTGTGTGTGTGTGTGTTTTGAGCGAGTGTGTGTGTGTTTTGAACGAGTGTGTGTGAGTGTGTGTTTTGAGCGAGCGAGTGTGTGTGAGAGTGTGTGTGTGTGTGTTTTGAACGAGTGTGTGTGTGTGTGTTTTGAGCGAGTGTGTGTTTTTTGAGCGAGTGTGTGTGTGTTATGAGTGTGTGTGTGTGTGTGTGTGTGTGTGTGTGTGTGTGTGTCCAGAAGGCATGTGAATTGACTCATTAATGTGGGTTTTATTTCTCCTGAGATGTTTGTGAGTCACGGCTGATACTCCACGTGTCTTCTGAGATCAGATCAGATCCTCAAACACACCCCTGTAAACCTCCAGTGTTTCAGCTCTTTTACATATTCAGCGTCTCTTTGTTCAGCAAACATTTCTACACTTTCCACTTCACACAAAACCTCATTTCAGGATAAATTCAGAATTTAATTCCAAACCTCACTCACAATGATTATTCCTGAAATCTCACATTCAGTACTGTTCAAACATTTGAGGTTGATTTTTGAAAGAAGTCTCTCCTGCTCATCAGGGCTGCATTTATTTGATCAGAAATACAATAAAAAATTGTGAAATATTATTACATTTTAAAGTAGTTGTTTTCTATGTGAATATCTGTTAAACTGTAATGTATTTCTGTGATGTGCAGCTGAATTTTCAGCATCATGACTCCAGTCTTCAGTGTCACATGATCCTTCAGAAATCATTCTAATATACTGATTTGCTGCTCAAGAAACATTTATGATTATTATCAATGTTGAAAACAGTTGTGCTGCCCAATAGTTTTGTGGAAACCATAATACATTTTTATTTTTCAGGATGAAATTATGCAGTAATTTCCATTTTTATGAGTAGATTCTGTGTTTTCTGCATCGCTGCAATCATAGCAGGATCACTATCATTCTCTGTGCGCATGTCTCTATGAGATCCTTGTCGTTCTCTCTGTGCGAGTGTCTCTATCAGGTCCTTGTCGTGTGTGTTAATCGGAGCTCAGCTGATCAGCTCGCGACAGGAACATGAAGAGCGTTGAGAGACAAACAGACTCTCCATCAGAAAACAGTCTGTGTTTCTCATTCAGCTCCAGCACTAATGCAGTCAAACAAGCACTAATTAACCTCTGCAGGAGTGAGAGTTTATGAATACTAATGCTCATCTGAACGGAACTCCAGCGGCTCTTCATGCGTCGTTATATTTCATCAGCAGTGTAGTTGCTCTGGCTAGTGGAGGATAAACTAATGATCACTAAGAGTTTCTGAACTGAAGAGCTTTCATGCAAATGATTGATGAGTGATCAACATTCAGCATATGATACATCATGTCCTGCATTTATTCTTTCTATATGTTTCTTTCATGCACATACAGTACTTCTTTAATGCACACAATTATTATTATTAACAATTAATTCAAATTATGATTTGATTCAGAGTCATTTGGCAAAGTTGCATTACTGTATGTGTGTGTGTGTGTGTATACATATTTTTTCAAGATTTTTTCTGAGTTTCAAGTAGATTTATTAAGTATAGTAGATTTAAATAAAAAGTGTATATACTGTAATATATTAAATCATAAAACTGTAATGATTTAATAATTTAATGTTTTTTTTTTTTGTTTGTTTGTTTGTTTTTTTTTACAATAATAGCACCCAATGAACAGTTTTTGTTTGTTTGTTTGTTTTTTTCAGAAATTGTGTTTTTCAGAAATTACGTTTTAATTTTGGATTCTTTGTTTTATGATTTAATACAAATTAATTACCAAAAGCGGTGGTAATGAAATGAATGCATAAAATATTAAACATTTAAATAATCTTTTAAAATGTAATCAAATGAAACTATACATACATACATATATATATATATATACACACACACACACACACACACACACACATATATATATATATATATATATATATATATATATATATATATATATATATATATATATACACAGGTGCATCTCAATAAATTAGAATGTTGTGGAAAAGTTCATTTATTTCTCGTGTATTAAATAAATTCAGTGCACACAGACTGAAGTAGTTTAAGTCTTTGGTTCTTTTAATTGTGATGATTTTGGCTCACATTTAACAAAAACCCACCAATTCACTATCTCAACAAATTAGAATATGGTGACATGCCAATCAGCTAATCAACTCAAAACACCTGCAAAGGTTTCCTGAACCTTCAAAATGGTCTCTCAGTTTGGTTCACTAGGCTACACAATCATGGGGAAGACTGCTGATCTGACAGTTGTCCAGAAGACAATCATTGACACCCTTCACAAGGAGGGTAAGCCACAAACATTCATTGCCAAAGAAGCTGGCTGTTCACAGAGTGCTGTATCCAAGCATGTTAACAGAAAGTTGAGTGGAAGGAAAAAGTGTGGAAGAAAAAGATGCACAACCAACCGAGAGAACCGCAGCCTTATGAGGATTGTCAAGCAAAATCGATTCAAGAATTTGGGTGAACTTCACAAGGAATGGACTGAGGCTGGGGTCAAGGCATCAAGAGCCACCACACACAGACGTGTCAAGGAATTTGGCTACAGTTGTCGTATTCCTCTTGTTAAGCCACTCCTGAACCACAGACAACGTCAGAGGCGTCTTACCTGTGCTAAGGAGAAGAAGAACTGGACTGTTGCCCAGTGGTCCAAAGTCCTCTTTTCAGATGAGAGCAAGTTTTGTATTTCATTTGGAAACCAAGGTCCTAGAGTCTGGAGGAAGGGTGGAGAAGCTCATAGCCCAAGTTGCTTGAAGTCCAGTGTTAAGTTTCCACAGTCTGTGATGATTTGGGGTGCAATGTCATCTGCTGGTGTTGGTCCATTGTGTTTTTTGAAAACCAAAGTCACTGCACCCGTTTACCAAGAAATTTTGGAGCACTTCATGCTTCCTTCTGCTGACCAGCTTTTTAAAGATGCTGATTTCATTTTCCAGCAGGATTTGGCACCTGCCCACACTGCCAAAAGCACCAAAAGTTGGTTAAATGACCATGGTGTTGGTGTGCTTGACTGGCCAGCAAACTCACCAGACCTGAACCCCATAGAGAATCTATGGGGTATTGTCAAGAGGAAAATGAGAAACAAGAGACCAAAAAATGCAGATGAGCTGAAGGCCACTGTCAAAGAAACCTGGGCTTCCATACCACCTCAGCAGTGCCACAAACTGATCACCTCCATGCCACGCCGAATTGAGGTAATAATTAAAGCAAAAGGAGCCCCTACCAAGTATTGAGTACATATACAGTAAATGAACATACTTTCCAGAAGGCCAACAATTCACTAAAAATGTTTTTTTTATTGGTCTTATGAAGTATTCTAATTTGTTGAGATAGTGAATTGGTGGGTTTTTGTTAAATGTGAGCCAAAATCATCACAATTAAAAGAACCAAAGACTTAAACTACTTCAGTCTGTGTGCATTGAATTTATTTAATACACGAGTTTCACAATTTGAGTTGAATTACTGAAATAAATGAACTTTTCCACGGCATTCTAATTTATTGAGATGCACCTGTATATAATCCATTTATGTTAATAATAATATTAATAATAATAAATGTAAATGATGTAATATTTACATTGGCTGGTGAAAAATAGTATTTTAATAATACAGTAATGTGAGGTTTGATGCACATATACAGTATAAAACAGATCATCAGAGGCATTTGATGCAGAAAATATCTGCTTTCATACGTCAGCGTTATCATCACATTAGTCACAGACGCTCATGTCGAGCAGCGGGAGTCTATTATAGCAGTGACTTCTTTCAGATCCGTCTCACGCTGCTCAAATCCCACCGGCGCAATCATCTGACCTCATTCACGTCCTCAAAATCAACCGCCTTATTAATCACATAATGAAGCGTTTGCGTATCACACCGTGAGTGTGTGTGTGAGAGAGAGAAAATATGATCATTTATGAGCAGGAAAAAGTTCAGATCCTCTGAAAGTGAATGATATGATCCGAACAGAGACGTCATGAAAATCGGCTGATTTCAGGATTTTGTTGGGTTCACAGCCCTAGAAATCAATAATAAGTGTACAGCTGCTGTGTTTATCCATTGGTTTGGTCAGCAGTAATTCAGATGATTTTAAAGCAGACGGTCATGTCTGAACACGCGTAACACTGTGCTTTACCTGCTTTAGCATTGAGAGTGTCGTTTACTTCATCTGAATCCTGGACAAGACGCCACACGTCTGAGGAGCCTTACATGATCAAAGGACAGAAACTGTTTACAGTCTGACTGTAGAAATCAGCAAAAGCTGCAGGAGATTCAGGGTTAATTACAGCCAGTGTTGGGAAGGTTACTTTGAAAATGTAATAGGTTACAGATTACAATTTACTCTATCTTAAATGTAATAAGTAGTGTAAATATTTCAATTACTTTGTTAAAGAAATGTAACTGATTACATTTGATTGATCATTTTCAAACATGTAAAGCAGGCAGGGTTAACGTTACAGCAGTATTTAACACTGATTACTGACACGTTCGAAGTCCTTCATCACTTGAATTAAGATTATAATAATTTCATTTTAAAGCACAGCCACCACAAAATTAGACTTACTTTGAGATCATTCTGAGGTTAAATACAGATTTAAAACCAAAACAAGATATAGTTTAATAGTTATGATATGATATTGTTTTTGAAATCAAATCTTTGCATATAGCTATGACAGGAAAAACTGGCATCTAACAATGCTTGGAAAAAAAAAAAAAACAACAACAACAAAAAAAAAAACAGTTCATCTTAAAAAATGAAGCATATACAGAACACCAAATAAGAAATAAAAGACTTATTAAAGGGGTCCTATTATGCTTTATCACTTTTTGAATTTTAGTCAGTGTGTAGTGTGTATGTTTGGGCATAAAAAGATCTACAAAGTTACAAATCTCAAAGTCCACTCCAAAGGGAGATATTTTGTTTTTTAAAAAATCCCTTTTTCAAGAACTACAACGAACGTCTCGTTTGGACTACAAAGTTGTTTTCCTGTACTTGTGACATCACAAATTGGTCCATTAGAATATCATTAAAATAACTCCCGCCTCCAGAAATTCGAATGCACGTTTCAAAATCTAAACCCGGTGCAGGTGTTTTTATATCACTGTATTTCTGATGGAAACTGACTGTCTTCAGAAAATTTTGGATGTCATTTTCATTTCATCTTGCATGTAATGTCTGATAAAGCAGTGTTTGTGAGCGGAGCTCTGCTTTGTGTGCAGCGTTACCGGAGAAACCTCCCTCTCTCGCGCTCCAACAGCGCCTCCCGCTGGCAGAGAATTAATCTGCATATATATGCCGCCACAAATAGTGTAACTAGTGGGACTATGGTATAAATAAATTCAACTGCATAACAGTTTCACTGCAATTCATGTTATAATGTTAGAATTAAAGAACAATAAACATAATACATATTACCGTTGCACTTATCTGTACATAGTAAATGCAGTTATTTTTAAGCTGTTGTTGACATCCTATCTAAAACGTGATTTAGCCAAAAAAACAACAACAATATCGTTACCACTTTAATATGTCTTGCAATATCCGTGCGTGCACAGGTTCTGCGCGATCCTCTTGTTCAATATTCTCGGGGTCTGAATTGATATGGCAATATTGACAAACTTGCTGTTTTGTCAAGGGGCGGGGCAGTACTGAAACACCGTCTAAGCTGTTTGCCAATCACAACACACTGGGACAGCTAACCAATCACAACACATTTAGTTTTTCGGAAGGCGGGCCTTCATCAAACCCGGAACTAATCAAGCCGTTTGTGCCAGGCTGGGGAGGAAGGTATTGTAATAATGTAAATTATGTGAAAAATAATGCATTTTTTGAACCACCAAACATGAGAGCATTGTTCTAGTACACCCCCAAAACAAAATCAAGACTTTGTAAAAGAGCATAATAGGACCCCTTTAAATAAGCATGTGTCTTATTCTTTGTCCTAAACTCCTGAAACATTGATGTCTCATGTTTTAAAGCAGTCAATGAAATTTGGGAAAGAAATAAATCAAATCTGTTTGTGTGTGAAAATATTCAGATGTAACCCCCTTTGTAATTACTAACGTTTTCATAAGTAACTGTAATTTAATTACACATTTTTTCTCAGTAACTGTAACAGATTACGGTTACATATATTTTGTAATTAAATTATATAATTTTGTTACATGTAACTAGTTACTTTTCATCACTGATTACAGAAACTGAACACGCAACGTTTAGCTTGTAGCGGTGGCGGGCGCTAAGAAAGTTTCTATCAGATTAAGAAGAGAATATTAACTATTGAAAAACTAATTTAACAAATTTAACATTCTGATGTGATTAGTTCGGGCGCCAGACGAGCTCAGTCTTGTCAAATATAACCGTTTTACCCAGAATAGCTCTTTAAGCCACCGGTTACAAAAATAATTTGAAAGAAATTTCCACACAAAGTAAGTTCAGGTTCATAGTTTCAAAGTTGTATTTAACAATTTAAAAAAAAAAAAAGAAAAAAAAAACAGAGAAAAACTTTGCATTCAGTTTCAAGTTCAAATGCAACCTCAGTTTCACAGAGATATTTTCAACAATCAATATGGTATCCAACAGAAAACTTAGTACTTTGGTTCACATTCATCTTTTTCAACAATCCACCAAAGTTCAAAAATGAGAAAAAAACTAGCTTTATAGTCTTTCCACCGTTTTTGTAGTCCAACAATGACAATAGTTATGATATGATATTGTTTTTGAAATCAAATCTTTGCATATAGCTATGACAGGAAAAACTGGCATCTAACAATGCTTGGAAAAAAAAAAAAAACAACAACAACAAAAAAAAAAACAGTTCATCTTAAAAAATGAAGCATATACAGAACACCAAATAAGAAATAAAAGACTTATTAAAGGGGTCCTATTATGCTTTATCACTTTTTGAATTTTAGTCAGTGTGTAGTGTGTATGTTTGGGCATAAAAAGATCTACAAAGTTACAAATCTCAAAGTCCACTCCAAAGGGAGATATTTTGTTTTTTAAAAAATCCCTTTTTCAAGAACTACAACGAACGTCTCGTTTGGACTACAAAGTTGTTTTCCTGTACTTGTGACATCACAAATTGGTCCATTAGAATATCATTAAAATAACTCCCGCCTCCAGAAATTCGAATGCACGTTTCAAAATCTAAACCCGGTGCAGGTGTTTTTATATCACTGTATTTCTGATGGAAACTGACTGTCTTCAGAAAATTTTGGATGTCATTTTCATTTCATCTTGCATGTAATGTCTGATAAAGCAGTGTTTGTGAGCGGAGCTCTGCTTTGTGTGCAGCGTTACCGGAGAAACCTCCCTCTCTCGCGCTCCAACAGCGCCTCCCGCTGGCAGAGAATTAATCTGCATATATATGCCGCCACAAATAGTGTAACTAGTGGGACTATGGTATAAATAAATTCAACTGCATAACAGTTTCACTGCAATTCATGTTATAATGTTAGAATTAAAGAACAATAAACATAATACATATTACCGTTGCACTTATCTGTACATAGTAAATGCAGTTATTTTTAAGCTGTTGTTGACATCCTATCTAAAACGTGATTTAGCCAAAAAAACAACAACAATATCGTTACCACTTTAATATGTCTTGCAATATCCGTGCGTGCACAGGTTCTGCGCGATCCTCTTGTTCAATATTCTCGGGGTCTGAATTGATATGGCAATATTGACAAACTTGCTGTTTTGTCAAGGGGCGGGGCAGTACTGAAACACCGTCTAAGCTGTTTGCCAATCACAACACACTGGGACAGCTAACCAATCACAACACATTTAGTTTTTCGGAAGGCGGGCCTTCATCAAACCCGGAACTAATCAAGCCGTTTGTGCCAGGCTGGGGAGGAAGGTATTGTAATAATGTAAATTATGTGAAAAATAATGCATTTTTTGAACCACCAAACATGAGAGCATTGTTCTAGTACACCCCCAAAACAAAATCAAGACTTTGTAAAAGAGCATAATAGGACCCCTTTAAATAAGCATGTGTCTTATTCTTTGTCCTAAACTCCTGAAACATTGATGTCTCATGTTTTAAAGCAGTCAATGAAATTTGGGAAAGAAATAAATCAAATCTGTTTGTGTGTGAAAATATTCAGATGTAACCCCCTTTGTAATTACTAACGTTTTCATAAGTAACTGTAATTTAATTACACATTTTTTCTCAGTAACTGTAACAGATTACGGTTACATATATTTTGTAATTAAATTATATAATTTTGTTACATGTAACTAGTTACTTTTCATCACTGATTACAGAAACTGAACACGCAACGTTTAGCTTGTAGCGGTGGCGGGCGCTAAGAAAGTTTCTATCAGATTAAGAAGAGAATATTAACTATTGAAAAACTAATTTAACAAATTTAACATTCTGATGTGATTAGTTCGGGCGCCAGACGAGCTCAGTCTTGTCAAATATAACCGTTTTACCCAGAATAGCTCTTTAAGCCACCGGTTACAAAAATAATTTGAAAGAAATTTCCACACAAAGTAAGTTCAGGTTCATAGTTTCAAAGTTGTATTTAACAATTTAAAAAAAAAAAAAGAAAAAAAAAACAGAGAAAAACTTTGCATTCAGTTTCAAGTTCAAATGCAACCTCAGTTTCACAGAGATATTTTCAACAATCAATATGGTATCCAACAGAAAACTTAGTACTTTGGTTCACATTCATCTTTTTCAACAATCCACCAAAGTTCAAAAATGAGAAAAAAACTAGCTTTATAGTCTTTCCACCGTTTTTGTAGTCCAACAATGACAAGGAAATAATAAAACTTGAAAGAAAATGGAAGAAGGTGCCTCTGAGGTAGCAGTTTCACTGGTGCATGTAAACCTCAGCAGATTCAACACTCCCTTGAGATCCTGCTTGCACTTGTCCGCATAAGAGACTTGCTTCGCTCTGCAGCTGGTGTCCGGAGGTGCAGCTCAACACTCAAATGATCGCCGGCAACTCACACTCGTAGCGATCCACCTGCCCAAACACAGCGAGGTCTCTACAATGCAGTGACGGCGTCTGACTAGATTCAGGTGACCTGCATCTCTCTGCTCATTACTGCCGCGCTCTCCTGCAGCTCCACCCTAAATATACATTTCCTCACTTCCGGATAATTAATTTCCCTCCTCCGCTCGGCCATAACACATTACAAATCCTCGTACGTTTTTTCCATACTGCCACAAGCTGTTAAATAAATATCATTTATTTCTTGTCTTTTGTGTGTTGTTTTCAAAGCTAAAGCAGGTCTGTGGTGCTTCTTGTCCAACATGCTAAATGAGAAGATAAAGATAGAGGAATATAGTTGTGCAAAAGTGGTTCTGGCCAGCAGAAGATGTGTGTGAATGTGCTGAATGAAGCAGCATGTTGATGAGGAGCCGCTGTAGGAGCCAGAGCTCCAGATCATGAGTCAAACCTGTGATGATCTGTGCTGAAGATGTGGGATTATACTGAGATACAGCGTTTCTTATTGCTCTGAACTGACTGAATATGTGCTTTTATTAACTTTTTTTTTAATCATTTTAATTTGCACCAATATAACAATACACAGCCAATAAACTACAATACTGATCTAGAGATCTTTACTGAAACATTTAAAAAAAATATATGAAAATGACACACAGAGACAGTGAACATTCCTGAGTGATGATGGGAAGAAATTGTTCGTTTTGAACTGATTCACAGAAATTAATTAAATTCTGCATTTAAGTCTCACAAATTTGGAATTCAGTTTTTGTAATTTATATCTCGCTATTGAGTTTATATCTCGCAATTCTGTTTATATCTCACAGTTCTGTTTTTATCTCAGTTGTTTATATCTCACAATTCTGTTTATATCTCACAATTCTGTTTATATCTCGCAATTCTGTTTATATCTCACAATTCTGTTTATATCTCACAATTCTGTTTGTCACAATTCTGTTTATATCTCGCAATTCTGTTTATATCTCACAATTCTGTTTATATCTCGCAATTCTGTTTATATCTCACAATTCTGTTTATATCTCACAATTCTGTTTGTCACAATTCTGTTTATATCTCGCAATTCTGTTTATATCTCACAGTTCTGTTTATATCTCAATTCTGTTTATATCTCAATTCTGTTTATATCTCGCGATTCTGTGTTTCTCACAATTCTGTTAATATATTGCAATTCTGAGTTTATATCTCACAATTGTTTATATCTCGCAATTCTGTTTATATCTCGCAATTCTGTTTATATCTCACAATTCTGTTTATATCTCGCAATTCTGTTTATATCTCACAATTCTGTTTATATCTCACAATTCTGTTTATATCTCGCAATTCTGTTTATATCTCACAATTCTGTTTATATCTCACAATTCTGTTTATATCTCGCAATTCTGTTTATATCTCGCAATTCTGTTTATATCTCACAATTCTGTTTATATCTCACAATTCTGTTTATATCTCGCAATTCTGTTTATATCTCGCAATTCTGTTTATATCTCACAATTCTGTTTATATCTCACAATTCTGTTTGTCACAATTCTGTTTATATCTCGCAATTCTGTTTATATCTCACAATTCTGTTTTTATCTCACAATTCTGTTTATATCTCGCAATTCTGAGTTTATATCTTGCAATTCTTTTTATATCTCGCAATTCTGTTTATATCTCGCAATTCTGTTTATACCTCGCAATTCTGTTTATACCTCGCAATTCTGTTTATATCTCGCAGTTCTGTTTATATCTCAATTCTGTTTATATCTCAATTCTGTTTATATCTCGCGATTCTGTGTTTCTCACAATTCTGTTAATATATTGCAATTCTGAGTTTATATCTCGCAATTGTGTTTATATCTCGCAATTCTGTTTATATCTCGCAATTCTGTTTATCACAATTCTGTGTTTATATCTCACAATTCTCTTTATATCTCACAATTCTGTTTTTATCTCACAATTGTGTTTATATCTCGCAATTCTGTTTATATCTCGCAATTCTGACTTTATATCTTGCAGTTTTGTTTATATCTCGTAATTCTGTTTATATCTCGCAGTTCTGTTTATATCTCGCAATTTTGTTTATATCTCGTAATTCTGTTTATATCTCGCAATTCTGTTTGTATCTCACAATTCTGTTTATATCTTGCAATTCTGTGTTTGTCTCACAATTCTGTTTATATCTCGCAATTCTGTTTATATCTCACAATTCTGTTTATATCTCGCAATTCTGTTTATATCTCACAATTCTGTTTATAACTCGCAATTCTGTGTCTACATTTTGCAATTCTGACTTTATATCTCAAAATTCTAGCGTTTATATCTTGCAGTTCTGAAGTCTGAATTGTGAGATATTTTTTATCCAGTGGTGATAAACCAGCTTCAGTAGTCCCCGGTCTGTCCTGTAAGGCCGTGTCCTGATTGCGGTGTGCTTTGCACTGCTCTATATAGGCAGCATCTATAGTGTAGTGTCCAGTCAGGCTCAGCAGGTTTAGGTCTGATCCTCACAGATGCTGTCTGTCCCGTAACGACCCTCGTGTGTCTCTGTTGAGCAGCAGGATCCAGATGGATTGAGCCGCAGGAGAACTGCTCAACCTGGACTGCTTTACCATCAGAGCCAGGAGTGTTTAATTCTGTGGGCAGATACTTACATTTACAGAAATACTGTTATTAAACGAGCAACTGCTAATCTGTAACAGACTGCCAATGAGAACAGATCTTCTGCACAAAAATGTGTTACATTCTCTGTTCTTCTGCGTTCTTCTGTTTTCAGGTTTTTTGTTTCCTCTGTTTTTATGGTGTTGTTTTTCTGTTCGTCTGTTCTTCAGCATTCTCTGTTTAATGTTCTTCTGTGTTTCTGTGTTCTCTCTGAAGCACATCTGACTCCAGTGTGCCGTTATCACGGGTTCAGGAGGTTTTTTTTCACCTGCTGCTGTCAGAGAGGTCGATGCTTCATTCTCCTCATCCTCCCGCACACAGTCTCACCTCAGACTATTAGTCCTGTCAGGAGTGACGAAACGGCCTTTTCTCTCATGAATGTTCCCAGCAGCATTAGCGTCAGATGTCTTGTTCTGTCTGATTTCACAGCACTCAATCTATAATGACTTACAGGGACTAACGGCAAAGATGATGCAATAGAAAGATGTGCTTCTTTGTTTTATTTTGCACTAACTGTCCATGTGACTCATTATGTTCAGATCAGGCCCGGTTCTATGGGGGCTAAGCACCCTCAAACGAAATCAATAGCACTCTCAATTAAAGCTGTAATAATGGCATTTCATTACAGATTTGCCAAACTATCCAGTGCGTTATGATTTGTGCTCTAGGAGGTGGGTTTCTATTTATTTGCAGTGTTGAGCAATGTAACTAATCACAGTCATATCTGCTTATTTCTGCAACAGCGGATCAGTTAGAATCCCCTCTCAAATCGCTTTTTGTTCAGGTGTTGTGTTCAGCACAAATCATTTGTATATAACTGTAGAGATTCATTGTGCAGCATAGAGAATTTAATTGATTATCACGTAACCTTGTCAGATCATGATCTATATATATATATATTTATATATTATTTGTGCCATATATATATATATATATATATATATATATATATATATATATATATATATATATATATATGCCATGTGTATATATATATTTAGGTTACAGCACCCTCACTAATTTAAGGAGCACCATCAGTGATTTGATTCTGGAGCCAGGCCTGATTCAGATTCAGATCCACAAGAATCAGTTCTTTTAAAGAATCAGTCTAAAGAATCATTCACGGAATGAGCAGTTATGAATCGGTTGAGTTGGTTCGGTTTGTAATCATTTAATAAATTCCGGTGAGAGATGGATGTCTGGGACGGCGTGTCCTCTGTGGTGTGTGTGTGTGTGTGTGTGTGTGTGTGTGTGTGTGTGTGTGTGTCTGTGGACGGCAGATAAAGCGTGTGCTGTCATGAAGCTCTCGCTCATAATGCTTCACCCACTGACTCTGTTAATTGATCACAGTGTGAAGCTCATTTCCTGTTTCCTTCAGCGATTCCCCGCAAACACGAGCACAGCACTCATCTGACACACTACAGCGAGGACAGATCTGATGAATATTCATGATGGTGAATTAACCCTAAAAGGGGCGACGTATCCTGGGGGATACAAACATTTGAGAGGCTGTGGGGAGAAGCAGTGAAAGTGTAGGTCTTATTTCTTGGTTTTAATGTTGAAAGGGTGTTTGTTGTGCATATTTAGATATATTGAGTTTGTTCATACATTCTTTGTTTAGCTCACGGGCAGCATTTAAACCTGCATGGCCGCCTGTAGTGGGAAATCTACTCGCCCTCCGATAAAAGTTGATCTAGTTCATATTTACACATGTTGGAGGGGACTTACCTGTTTAAAAAACTGTTGTTCAGCATTAGCTTATTAGGTTTACATTGAAATATTATGAATTAAATGCTTACATGTTTTGTAATCTGTCTCTAAATGTTTGTATCTCAGGGGATACGTCGCTCTTTTAAGGGTATAAATCAAGATTTTTGGTATAGTGCCCAAAAAAAAAATCTCACAGGAACCACAATTTTTGTGATAACTTCAAATTTGGAACATAACTTGGTTAGACATATGGCTTTAATTTTATAGAAATTTTAGAGTGCAACATATTTTATAAAATATTTATTTTATATAAAAATAAAAAATAGTATATTATATTATCTTTACTGCAAACTTAAACTTCTATAACTTTTTTTATATTTTCGTTTTTTAAAATGCTTTCACTTCATCAATAATCTCCTGTGTGTCTTCTTTAAAAAGAGACCAACCTTAGGTCTTTATTCCAAAGCATTCAGGAATTACAACCATGTTGTAACAAGCATTGATTAACAAGTGTTGTGTTTTCAGTGAATTTATACCCCAAAGGAGCGACGTATCCTGGGGATACAAACATTAAAATAAAAAATAAGAGTCACATTTTGAAAAAAATCAGGAAGTTGTATTATTTGAGTCCCAATAAGGAGAAAAATAGCAATAAATACATTTTCTGATGTCTCTTTATGGTTCTGCCCTTTTAGGGTTAAGAAACATCATGAATATTGTGATAGTAATGTGTTTTTATTCATCCTTGAAATTCGTAAAACTTGTTCCATGATTCTTCCTCATCTTGTGAGAATGAACGTTTTTAATAGTCTCTCTTTCTGTAGAGCGTTTGAGCGATGATGTAGATTAATCACTGAATCAGAGTTTGAAATGATTTACAGAAATGAGTCAAACTGACCAAACTGATCTCTTGAGGGATTTCTTTATGTATTCAAATGATTTAGTTAAATATCTTTAGATCAGTATTGTTGTTTATGACTGTATTGTTATATTGGTGTATAGACAATGAAAAGGATTAAATATGAAAGATTGCTGTATATGAATGAAATGATTCAATATGATTCGTCATCTGTTCATTTAGCGAAAAACAGTGTGAAAGCATTCCTTGATTATATGAACTAGATTTTTACTGTTTTACTTGAAGCATTTTGAATCTACTTGATTTCAATGAACAATTAAGTGAAATTACGATCTGAATGAAGAAAAATAATAATCATTTTAAGTAGTTTTAGAGCCAATACATATTGTTCAAAAATGTGGGTGAGTAAGGTTTTTAATGTTTTTGAAAGAAGTCTCTTCTGCTCACAGAGGCTGCGTTTATTTGCCCAAAAATTCAGTAAAAACTGAAATATTATTACAGTGTAAAATAGATGTTTTCTATGTGAATGTGTTAAACTGTAATTTATTTCTGTGATGTGCAGCTGTATTTTCAGCATCATTACTCCAGTCTTCAGTGTCACATGATCCTTCAGAAATCATTATAATATACTGATTTGCTGCTCAAGAAACATTTCTGATTATTATCAATGTTGAAAACGGTTGTGTAAAACAAGAGTATTTTACTTACCCCACTGGCAGATAATTTTACTTGTTTTAAGCAAAATGCACTTAATTTAGTTTTTTTTTCCCCTGGAAGCAAGACTAAATATTTTAAGTCATTTTGCTTATCTAGTAAAAGTATCTTGATTTAAGAATTTTTAGATATTTTGACTAGAAACAAGACACAAATACTAAGTAAGATAAGCTTTTTTTTGCAGTGTGGTTTTCTGAAGTTTTCTGTAGGGTTTCTATCATCATTCCTCTGAATATTTTCCATGTTAGCGGATGATTTCCAGCACATGGTCGGTCATCTGCTCCAGAGAGCCTTTGTTCATAGACACATCATAGAGAAAGATTATTAATAATTCATATGCTCTGTGAAAACATCGAGCGCTTGTGAACCCAAAGCCTGATATCCATCATCTGAAGCAGTGTTGAGTCTGTGCAGGTCAGCGCTGGATGTTTGAGAGCTGCAGACACAAACACGTCACTGTCTCTGTCTGATTCACACCATGAGCTTATCTCTGATTCACTGATGAATCAACTCATGAGAATCATGAGGCTCTGGAAGATTCGTTCACAAGCATTGCTTCTGTCTGAAGTTTGACTAAGACAAACAGAATCAGTGATCAGAAACCTCTCTGATGTTTACACACTCACACACACTCACACACTCACACTCACACTCACACACACACACACACACACACAGACAGGCTCTCACAGATGCACCGGTTTTTATATCAATGTTTATTTAGCTTTTCCAGATTTCACTATACTAATGAGGACATTTACAAATATTTGTAATTATTTGAATGCACACAACTTCTGGTTTCAGATACTTCCATTTATTTTAGCTGCACAAAACGTTATGCTACTTGATTTTGCAAACACTATTTGTTATATTATTTTATTTTACTATTGTAATCATAAACACACTGGTTTGTAATGATAATAGTTTTACCATTTATCTTTTTTTTTTTCTTTTTTTTTTTCAAAACTATAGGAATCGGAAGTCTAGCGCATTCATGGGACATAGCTTACTTTTATGTTGTAAAAATAAGGTGGATAGAAGTTATTTATTTATTTATTTTAAAATACAAAAATTAATTGTAACATTTTATTTTAAATAAATAAATATAATAAAATTTATTACATATTTAATATAATATATTTTTTTATTTAAAATATTTTTATAGACACTTAGGCTAATTTATTTTAAATAAAACAAATATAACAAATAAATAAAATATTTTATCTAAAAATAAATATAAAATAAATATAAAAATAATAAAATTAATAAAATATTTAATTTAATGTATTATTTTATTTACAATTTTTTTAGATAGACATTTTTCTTTTTTCTTAATTTTATTTTGAATACAGTAAACATAACAACATTTTATTCTATTTAAAATGTTTTAAATAAAAAGTTTAATTATATTATTATCATTATTATTATTATTTATTTATTTTTTATTTTTGTAAATTCATTGGCAAGTGTTTTATACAGTACAAAGTAATTATGAGTTCATTTGTATTTTTGTATAATCCAGTGAATGATGTATGACTGCAACACACATCAGTTCTGCATTAACGCGGTGGTAGTGTTTGTTTTTTGGCCGGTATAACAGCACACACTCTCAGTGTCCCGGTCAGATCGTTTCTCACATGATCTGTAGCGTCCTGCACCTGCGTGTTTGTCTGAACAGTGCAGTGATGGAAACTGTGAAATCACACAAATAAAATCATGTGACACAAATGAAAACACTCTTATATTTAAGCATCTTTGTCTAGATTGCATCTCTGATCATTCATCAACTTCATCAAGTGTCTGGTTCATGTTTGACTGTGAATCTGATGATTAAGCACTGAGTTGTTGCCTGAACTGATAGACTTTTCTACTGCTGTCCGTCCGTCTGTCTGTCTATCTGTCTGTCTGTCTGTCTGTCTGTCTGTCTGTCTGTCCTTCTGTGAGTCTGTCTGTCTGTCTGTCTGTCTCTCTGTCTGTCTGTCTGTCCTTCTGTGAGTCTGTCTGTCTGTCTGTCTGTCTGTCCTTCTGTCCATCTGTCTGTCCGTCTGTCGGTCTGTCCATCTGTCCATGTGTCCTTCTGTCTGTCTGTCTGTCCATCTGTCTGTCCGTCTGTCCATCTGTCTCTCCGTCTGTCTTTCCATCTGTCTGTCTGTCCATCTGTCTGTCTGTCTGTCTGTCTGTCTGTCTGTCTGTCTGTCTGTCTGTCCGTCCGTCCGTCCGTCTGTCGGTCTGTCTGTCTGTCTGTCTGTCTTTCCATCTGTCCTTCTGTCTGTCTGTTCATCTGTCTTTCTGTCCGTCTGTCTGTCTGTCCTTCTGTCTGTCTGTCTGTCTGTTTGTCCTTCTGTCTGTCTGTCTGTCCTTCTGTCTGTCTCTCTGTCTGTTTGTCTGTCCATCTGTCTGTCTGTCTGTCTGTCCATCTGTCTGTCTGTCTGTCTGTCCATCTGTCTCTCCATCTGTCTGTCCATCTGTCTGTCTGTCTGTCTTTCCATCTGTCCTTCTGTCTGTCTGTTCATCTGTCTTTCTGTCCGTCTGTCTGTCTGTCCTTCTGTCTGTCTGTCTGTCTGTTTGTCCTTCTGTCTGTCTGTCTGTCCTTCTGTCTGTCTCTCTGTCTGTTTGTCTGTCCATCTGTCTGTCTGTCTGTCTGTCCATCTGTCTGTCTGTCTGTCTGTCCATCTGTCTCTCCATCTGTCTGTCCATCTGTCTCTCCATCTGTCTGTCCATCTGTCCTTCTGTCTGTCCGTCTGTCGGTCGGTCTGTCTGTCCGTCCATCTGTCTGTCTGTCCGTCCGTCCATCCATCTGTCTGTCTGTCTGGCCGTCTGTCTGTCCATCTGTCTGTCTTTCCATCTGTCTGTCCGTCTGTCTGTCTGTCCATCTGTCGCCTCAGTTTTGAACTTACCAGGTGAGTGCAGAAAGCTGCTAGCACACTAGCTAACATATGTAAACATCACTGAAATATCAATGACGATCTGCTGCATGAGATCACGTGAGGAGCTGCCCCTGGCATGATAATCTTAATAATATCTTGTAGTGTGTGATGCGCCACGATTTTCAAATCTTGTAGTGTGTGCATGTTTAAGATTTGAGGGAAGATAATCTGCAAAGATTCTCCTTATGTGTGTGCTGCAACCAGATTTCATAATTTGTCAGGATTTTAAAACTCCTGTAGTGTGAGCCCGGCTTCAGTCTGTCTGTCTGGTACTGAAGTCTGTCAGTGCAGAAACACTGATGTCTGTTTTTCAGCCCGTCTCTCTGTAGTGATGCTGAAATGAAACATTTAGAGCCGAATGGGATTTCAGAGCATCTTTGAATCATCAGGTTTGAGTGAATCATTACGCTGTGGGTGACATACAGACACGGCTGTAGGTTATTTCTTTTTACAGTAGTTGTCTTTAGAAGCTGTCTGTTAAGTGCACTCGCTGAGCTGTTGCTAAGCAATGCGCTCAAGGCTCTAAATCCTGATCATCACCTGTTATAAACTTTACCGTGGTAATAGTACTGTAAAACTGAAGTAGAAACAGTAGAAATGTTCTGTTTGAAACTCATAAACAGCATGAATCATGTAGTGTTTTCCTGTCTGCGCCTGTCAGATGCTTCAGGAATCATCGTACATTATACATCAAAACCACAGTGATTTTACGTGCAAAAATGTCCTTAAAATGAAACACGGACGTGTATTAATTTTACTGTGAGCCAATGTGAAAAATTAGAAACATTTTAAAGGAATAGTTCAGCCAGAAATTATCATCCTGTCATCATTTACTCTTACTAATGTCATTCAAACCAGTGTGACTTACTTTCATTATTTTATTAAAATATTAAATGATAAATATGATATAATTATTTTGTATTATTTTAAATATAAAATGAAATAAAATATTAACAATACTAAATTATTTTAATATATTTTATTTTATTTTAAATATATTTTAAAATATTTTAAATATTTAAGTTTTTATTATTTTTATCATTTTTTTAATTTATAATCTTTTTTAATTTTTATATTTATTAAAATAATTAAAGTTATGAATGTATGTTATTGTGAGTCTGACACATGTAGGTTTCCCATATTAGCTGTGATATTTAACATGGCATGAGGGCAGAACTAAAGCAGGTGCTTCTAATGAGAGCGTCATGAATAAACCAACAGCATCTGATCATTCAGAGGAACATGAGCTGTTATTCTTCTTAAGTACATTTATCTTGTTTTAAGGATGTTTGGTTATATAAAAAAGCATAAATACCGATTTTTCCACTTTCAGAAGGACATTACACTCACAATACTTAAAGATAACACTGAAGAATAGTGGCTAAAATCAGTGTGGCTGTGTAGTTTTGATTTAAATCAGTGAATTATGTTCATAGTTTTTCATCCAAATAATATCTCTGTGCATTTATTGTGAGCTGAAGATGTTTTGAAGCAGCTGCAGACAGCCGTGTCCCGTCTGAGCTTCTCTAGTCTGCTGGCGTAGCTCCGAGGATTTCCAAACACTAACACAACATCCGTCTTGGACGGCAATCCAAAACAAACTTATGCAAGAGTGCGGCTGTTTCTCAGCCCATAATCCAAAACCAGTTTCTGTTGCGGCGGGAAGCCGAGCGAAATTGCCAATAAATGCAGCCAGAGCCAGAGTGTCATGAGATCAGCAGCACTGGCTTGTGTTTATGTGTAACGAGACGACAACGGAACGATTAGAGCAACGTCTTCTTTCATAATTAACTCTCCTGTTGAGTTTGAGTCAATTTCAACCACACTTCATTTTCAGACTGCTTGAAATACTGCTTAAACTATTCATTTCTTCTTGAAATTTGGTGGATATTTTTCATTTTGGGTCATGAATGTTCATGCAAAGTTTCGAAACATAGATGTGTTTTGGAAAGGCAGTACAAAAATTGTTATAACTTTGACATTCTGGTCAATTTGATCAACACTTGATTTTAAAACTAATCGAAATGCTGGTTTATTGATTTATTTCTTCTTGAAATTTGGTAGATATTTTTCCTTTTGGGTCATGAATGTGCATGCAAAGTTTCGACATAGGTGTGTTTTGGAAAGGCTGTGCAAAAATTGTCACGACTTTGAATTTCTGGTCATTTTGACCAACACTTGATTTTCAAACCGATCGAACTACTGGTAAATTATTTTTTTTGTTCTTGAAATTTGGTGGATATTTTTCATTTTGGGTTATGAATGTGCATGCAAAATTTTGACACATTGATGTGTTTTGGAAAGGCAGTTAAAAAATTGTTTTATCTTTGATGTTCTGGTCAATTTGATCAACACGATTTCAAAACTGATCGAAATATTGGTTTATTTATTTATTTCTTCTTGAAATTTGGTAGATATTTTTCCTTTTGGGTCATGAATGTGCTTGCAAAGTTTCAACATAGGTATGTTTTGGAAAGGCTGTGCAAAAATTGTCATGACTTTGATGTTGTGGTCAATTTGATTAACACTTGATTTTCAAACTGATAGAAATACTGGTTCAGTTAAGTCAAGTCACCTTTATTTATATAGTGCTTTTAACGACACAGATTGTGTCAAAGCAGCTTTACAGTGTTAATAATGAAAATAATGTGTTGATTTATTATTTATTTCTTCTTGAAATTTGGTGGATATTTCTCATTTTGGGTCATGATTGTGTCTGCAAAGTTTTGACACATAGATGTGTTTTGGAAAGGCTGTGCAAATTTTTGTGCATTTTGTTATGGTCATATAGACTCCCCCATTGACCCTCATTGATTTCTATACAGTTTGCCAAAAATCAAAACTTTAAAAAAACATTAACATATCAGGTGAAATATAGAAAACCTTCATTGTTGTTTGTCACAGAATAAAATATGAAATACACAAGAACTAATGAAATTTAAGAGTTAAAGTTATTCAAAATTGAAATTCGTTTTCTGAATCATTAAAATAAAATTCACAGTCAAAAAAACAATCTGTCAAAGTTTGTTTTGGCTTATTTTCAGTGTTATTTTAGTATCACTGAGATACTATTATAGTGTTTCTTAATAATTTGAATTAGGTTTTATTTTCATATTTTCTGCTTTCATGTTAATTTTTGGTTAAAATGTAACTAATTTTTTTGTGTTCTTGTCATTTAAATTATTTTTAAATTGTCTATAAAGTTTTGTTTTTATTATTTTTTATTTCAGTTTCAGATATTTTACTACATCAATTAAAACTAAATGAAAATGAGAACTGTTGCCTTGGAAATTAGCTGAAATAAAGTGTTTTTTTAAAATTGTATATTATTTTATAACAGAACTATAATAACCCTGCTACATGACTAAAATAAATAAATAAATAAATAAATTTTAACAAGTGTTTATGTAGCTAATTTTGGACATAAAAATAAATAGGTCAAATTCACCCCAACAGAGTAGAAATAACACAATAAATATAGGGAATTATTAAGTTTTTCTCACATATTTGACATTTTAAGTCTCCGAGAAGCTAAAATAGAGGTTTTCTGTTTTTACATGAATCTTTAGTTTTTTTCATAGTGCTGATTTTCCCCAAACTGCATGTAAACCAATGTGAGTCAGTCTGACCCGCGGCACAGAAGTTAAAGCCAGTGTTTGAACCCAGCAGTAGTGTTTTTAGAGGCAGGACTCAGAAGTGAGTGTTTAATTTGCTTGTGTTTGCACACTGGAGTGTTTGTGCTTGTTCTTGCGTGTTTCTCGCTCACCCGAACCTAGATTCAGTGACACCCATGAATAATGGAGCAGCCAGCTGGTGCTTCTCTCAGGAGAGCCGTCGACTGCAGCGCTCGCCGGAGACACAGTGGATCTGTCAAACGCGTGAGACACAGAGGACGGGTCAATATGCGTTCAATTCTGAATCACTGTCTGCTGATTAAACCAGCAGAGCTCATGTGTTACTGATTTTACCACACATTCTTCTGCGCTCAAAAGAATATTCATGCTTAAATTTAAAGTTCATGTGCATATAAAATGCATTTGGATTACACAGTTTTAACATAAACAAACAAACTTAATGTGATGCATATTTGTCAGTCATACAGAAATGACACAGGTGCATGGAAATTTTATATGCAATTTAAATCCAGTACTAAATTAAATGCAGTACTTTTGACTCGGTCTTGACTGGGTTTTTATGGTCAGACTGGTTAGAATGTGGATGACATTTGTGAGAAGATCAGGTTTTATAGCCACTGAGATGCTGGTGAGGTTTGCTTTGTTAATTGCCTTCTGCTTTATTAACCCAAACCGCCTGTAAATGGAAAGCAACATGAATGTTTATTTGCACACCATCAGATTTAATGACGTAAAGCAATAAACCTCAGCCCTGGACCTGAAAGCCCTTGCAGTCAGTGTGAATGAAGCCATTTCACACTGATTAAACAACTTTGTGTAGAAACAATTTTCAGTCAGAAGCTGCTAGTAAATTTCACAAACAAATACAATGAAATTGCAAATAAAACATGAAATTTTGAAGTAATTTTAAATACATTTTTAAAGACTGAAATAGTATTTTCTTTTTAGAAAATGAGAGGTGAGACTTTATTTTTGATCAAGAATTAAGAAATTTTAGCAGTAGATATTGCTTTTTATTACTATTGCAGTAGATATGTGCACAAAATTATTATAATTCATTCTCCATTTTTAGTGAATTTGGCAGATTTTTAGTAAGAATGCGTCTAGGTAAATATTGCTTTTTATTGCTATTACAGTATATGTTTACAGAATTATTCAAAATCATTCTCCTTTTTTAGTGTTTAACCCTCTGGTTGTGTTCGAGTCAAATTGACCCGGAGAAGATTTTCTTTTTCCTGAAAATACTAGTTAACGTTATTGCATTGGATTCAAACCTACTGACTTTGTTCACACAGTGTATAAGTACTTCTCAGAATTTTTTTTTTTTTTTTTTTTTTTTAGAATTTTCGCAATTTTTTGTGGGTTTTATTTCACCTAGTAACATTTGTGGTGTTCCCGGTCAAAAATGACCGGACTCCAAACAATTGCTTATAAATCTCTCATTATGCTATATTATCACTAAATATTGGATTCATCCTTTTTGTCAACTTGTTTTCTTTAATTTAGGACTGGTTTTGTGTTTCTATTTGCATCTGATTAATCGTAGGCCTCATTTATCCGAAAGTAGGCACCTCATATTTGGAGTAAAAAAAGCATTTTTTATGAATAATTTTCGCAAAATGAGATAAAAAATTATGAAAATGTGCACCGTTTATCACACTAGTGTGCTTTAATGTTTAATCGGGAAGTTTGGTTTTAATTGCTTTAATTTTGTACAAAATTGCACAAAGTCACACTTGTCAAAAATGGCCGGCCATTGAAAGTGAATGGGGAAGAAAGTAAGAGAAACAACTAGTGTTCAGGAACATGTTGTGCTTGCAGACATAAAGGCCTTGGACCTGTGCGTGTGTGTCTCTCACACTCACACACACACACACACAAACTGCCTTGTCTTTAGCCTGTATTGACTTCAAAAGAATTGACTTCAGAAAAACACTGCAAAAAATGTATTATTTCAAACAGAAAACAAGATTATTTTGCTTACCCCACTGGAAGATTATTTAGCTTGTTTCAAGCAAAAACTCACTTAATTTTGACTTGTTTTTTTCTGAAATCAAGACAATAATTTTTACTTGTCTAGAAAATCCTTTAAAAAATTTTTTTTAGATATTTTGACTGGAAACAAGACAAAAAATCTAAGTAAGAAAAGCATTTTTTTTTTTTTGCAGTGAAGCACAACATGCTCCTGAACACTAGTTGTTTCTCTTACTTTCATTCTTCCCCATTCACTTTCAATGGCTGGCCATTTTTGACAAGTGTGACTTCGTGCAATTTTGTACAAAATTAAAGCAATTAAAAGCAAACTTCCCGATTAAACATTAAAGCACACTAGTGTGAGAAACAGTGCAAATTTTCATAATTTTTTATCTCATTTTGTGAAAATTATTCATAAAAAATGCTTTTTTCACTCAAAAAATTAGGTGCCTACTTTCAGATAAATGAGGCCTACGATTAATCAGATGCAAATAGAAACACAAAACCTGTCCTAAATTAAAGAAAACAAGTTGATAAAAAGAATGAATCCAATATTTGGTGATAATATAGCATAATGAGAGATTTATAAGCAATTTTTTGGAGTCCGGTCATTTTTGACCGGGAACACCACAAGTGTGACAGGAATCCGAACACAACCAGACGGTTAAAATTGCTTTGTGATTTTTAATGATTGTTTTAGTGATTTCAGGAATTAAAAATATTAACAATAATTCGCCTTTTTAGTGATTTACAAAATTGATATTTTTAATGATTTTTGATCAGAAATAAAAAAAATATATATATATTAACAATACATCTACAAAATTTTTGTTTCATTACTATTACTGTGCATTAAATTATTAAAAATAATTTTTCATTTTAAATGATTAAAACATTGGAATATAGTCTAGGTAAATATTACTTTTTTACTATTACTGTACATGTGTGCACAAAATTATTTTTTAAAAATCATTCAATCATTCCCCTTTTTTAGTATGGGAAAACATGCCTTGATTTGTTACTTTTAATTAGATTTATTTAGATTAATTAGATTTCTTCTGGCTTTTTGTTGAATATTAATTTGAACCCATTTCACATTGAATAGACAATGAGAAGTCGTGAAACACTGTAAAGTCGTAATTTTGGCTGTATGATTGATCTCTATTCCCAGCAGAACTAAGTGTTAGCACATCTTTTGGCTCAGTCTGACAGTCATAAGTCACTTTAGTGTGTCTCAAGATCTAACGCTGAAGCGTCTCTCTCTCTCGCTCCTCGA
The DNA here is from genome assembly GCA_039654775.1 of Spinibarbus caldwelli. NCBI lineage: Eukaryota > Metazoa > Chordata > Actinopteri > Cypriniformes > Cyprinidae > Spinibarbus > Spinibarbus caldwelli. The sequence goes on from CM077232.1 coordinate 948,624, forward strand.
GGAACACATTTCTCATCTCATCTGATCACTGCCAGAATAACACAGTTTTTACAGAATAACACACAAGTTCTTCTCAGTGCTCTTATCTAGATAAGTGGTTCTCAGCTGGTTTTACTTCAGGACTCAAGTAATGACCAACATCTGAATGACTGACCATGTCCAAGTTTTCATCTGAATATACCAAGTAACAGATGAATTTGTGCTGAAATACTGTATGTGGAACTTTAAGTTAAATTGTTTTTTCATGTACTGGTCAGTTTTGAGATTTTGGTCTATTTTGCTTCTATAACATGTCTTCTTTTAGACTAATGAAAAGAAAACATCCAAAATACACATTTAAGTGTTTATTATGTTGCACTTTATCTATTTGCATCTGTAGACATCAATTCCAATCCATATCTTTAAAGGCCGTTTTCTCAAAAAGAGTTTTTATCTCACTTCAGCTGTACTTACATACATCAAATTTTACATCTTTATTCCTATCTATATCCTGAAGGTTTTTATAGAAGGGTTTATTAATATCATTCACCTGCTTTTATTATTACACTTTATCTGTTTGCATCTGTAGATTTCATTCCATTTTCTCAAAATGAGTTTGTTTCTCCACTTTAGCAGCACTTACATACACAAAAACTTAGAGTTATATTCCCATCTATATTCTGAAGGTTTTTATAGAAGGGTTTGTTTATATCATTAACATTGATTTTATTATTGCACTTTATCTATTTGCGTTTGTAGATTTCAATTCCAATTCATATCTTTAAAGAGTTTTTCTCCATTTCAGCAGCACTTACAAACACCATATTTTAAAGTTTTATTCTTATCTGTATTCTGAAGGGTTTTGCTGAGGGGTTTGTTCATATATCATTCACCTGGTTTTATTATTGCACTTTATCTATTTTCATCTGTAGATTTAATTTATGGTACATATCTTTAAAGGTCATTTTCTCAAAATAAGTTTTTTTTCTCCACTTCAGCAGCACTTACACCCACCAAACTTAGCAGATGTAATCCTATCTATATTCTGAAGGTTTTTACTGAGGCGTTTATTCATTTCGTTCACACTGATTTATGTAATTTTCTGATTTATGGAGTGATAAAAAGAGAACAATCCCCAATATTCCCTATGGAAAAACCTTTAACTCTTTAAAATAATTTTTAACCTGGCTTCATCAAATGTCCCGATTTTTGTTCCGGAAATGTATGAAAATTAGTGCACATTTTGCATAATTAAATCTAACATTTTAGAAAACTTGTGATACAAAATAATTATCTTAATCCTCTGGGGTCTGAGGGTGTTTTGGGGGCCTGGAGAAGTTTTGACATGCCCTGACATTTGTGCTTTTTTCAGTTGCTTATAAACTTATAAATGGCTAAAGTGTAATAACACTGTAATCAGCACAAACTGGGCTACAATAATATGCGAGTTTCATGTATGTACGTGACTGAGTTTTTGAGAAAGCAACATTTATGCGTGGTTAGTGAAATACTAAAATTTTGAAGTCACTGAAATAAGGCCATAAAATACATACAGAACATTTTTTCACAAGACTTTTGAGAACTGGATCTTGTAGCCTAGAGTTTTTGCTTCAAAATTATGTGAAAATCATCTTGTTTACTAACTCACAGAAAACAATATATTGATTTAAATTTTCTAAGACACTTTTCTTAATAAAAGTTTTGATTTCTATATATACTGACTCCAAGCTTTTGAATGGTATACTGTATATTGTTACACTTGGAGTAAGACTGGAGTAATGATGCTGAAAATGTAGCTTTGATCACAGGAATAAATTACATTTTAAAATATATTCAAATAGAAAGCAGTTATTTTAAATAGTAAAAAATATTTCACAATATTACTGCTTTAGCAAATATAACTTGTATGTAATTTGGATCAAATAAATGCTTGGTGAGCAGAAGAGAATTCTTTACAAAAACTTTAAAAATCTTACTGCTCAAAAACTTTGACTGGTAGTGTGTCATGTTGAAATACATAAATGAACATCACATACCTGGCATTTCCAAAGTGTATATTGTTTATGTGTTTATGTTTATGTTGTGTATATGTTTGTTTATATTGTTCCATGACCGAGTGGGCTACTTATTTGCTTTGGTTCTCTTTGCAACAGGTTCTTTTGCACTGTTATTCTCACATCTGAAATAAAAAAGTAAGCATGCTGTTTACACATAAAGTTGTTATAGCAATTACCAGAAGATGCATAGCTGATAATAAATGGCATCACTGATAAGAATGGACGTGTGTATATGTCGTCAATGGGTGACTTATCAGATGTACTGTGATTAGTTAAAACTGTGGAAGTGTGGTGATATCTATAAGTTAATATTTGTACCTTATTCACCTTCGTCCTGCCTTTGATGTTAATAAGTCTGTTTATTTTACTGGCCTGACATGCATGATTTTATTATTTACGGCATGTTATTATTTGTGTTTAGCACAGTAGTTTTGGATTGTGACATTGCTACTGATCTAGAAGCATTGGCATTGATGTCTGAGCAGATTTATAGACAGGTTCTCACTGTTATTGTGAACATTATCATCACAGAACATCTACTCATCATCTGACATTCTGTGTTACAACATGCTGGCTTGAACAAGAAGAATGGGCTCCATTTGTGCTCTCTTTGTGTGGGACGGCTGGTCAGTCCTCTCCGTTATGTTGGAAGGGACAGGTTATCGATTCACCTGAAAGCCACCGCTGGAGACTGAAGGATGTTTCAGTAGGGCTGTGCCAATTATCGAACGATATGATCATGCGTGTCTAGACAGTAAAGCCTGTTTCGTGATTAGCGCTAAATCTCCATCACCTGTTTTCAAATAGAGCGCCATTTAATACACAGAGCCGTAGATCACTGACAAGCTACGCAATATCGAGTTCATTATCGCAGATGAATCGCCTTCGATAATGAATGCGATACTGCATAGCTCGTCAGCGAACTACGGCTCTGTGTATTAAATGCCGCTCCATCTGAAAGCACGTGAAGGAGATTAATTTCTAATCACGAAACCGGCTTTACTGACTAGATACGCATGATCATATCGTTCGATAATTGGCACAGCCCTATCTTTCAGTGTCTCAGAACTTCAGAAAGCAAAGAAAAACAAAAGCAGATCCTTCAGTGCAGTAACAGCAGTCAGTGTTGTAGAATAAGGCATTAAATGTTTTTAAATGTTGATGTTTTTAAAAGCATAACCATACAATTAAAAATAATAGAATATATATAATAACTGTATTTATATATACATAAAATAAATAATGTAATATAATTAAATATAAAAAATGAAAAAATGTTAGAGCATAACAATTAAAAAAAATATTTATTTTCACATAAACATATATAGAAAAATATCATATAAATATGAATAAATAAGTATAAATAATATAAATAAATAAGTATATAAACTATATTTAATATATATATATATATATATATATATATATATATATATATATATATATATATATATATATATATATTCAGATACATTTATGGAAGAAAAAAGAGGTAGCATATTTTAAATAAATATGTTTATATTTATGTTTATATTTATTTAAAAATATGCTATCTCTTTCTTTATTTCAGAATTTCTTATTCCATAAATAATATATACATATTTATTACTTTAAAAATAATTGTACTAAAAATAAGTGTACATATATTGCATAAGTTAAATATATAAACATAATATTGTGTAAAAAAATAAATAAAAAATAAAAGCAGCATAAATATTCTGTGGACAAAATATACTTTTGTATTTGAGGAAAGAAAGTCAAACCGGTTTGGAACAACAAAAGGGGGAGTAAATGAACTAAATATAAATGTGTAATTAATTGAACTAATCCTCTCCAGCTCTCCTGTTGGTTCAGTATCAGCCTTCATTCTCTCTTCAGACACTGATATCAGGAAGACGAGTGACCCGTTCAGTGCTAATCCACCGTGAACGAGAAAAGAAACACGTGTCGTATGTTCTCATGATCCTCTGAGGAACCTGTCGAGGAAACACAGTCTATCAGAGCCAGTGACTCTCAATTAAACGAGCCAACAGGTTGTAATGAAGTGTTGAATTAACAGGCTCCAGGCTAAATATACTGACGTCTGGTTAATTAAACACGAGGCTGCGGCTGGAGAGCCACAGCAGACGCTCGTTAATGAACAGGTGCCGTATGATCAGTCTGACGGGACGTTCATCGCGTTTGTGTTTCCTTAACATCTGAAACGAGCTCATATCTGCTTCTGACACAACTTCATTTGTGGAGAATCGTTTAGTTGCTAAATTCCTGGTGAAGAACTAAACAACCCATAATCCAACCAGAAGAGATGTTGTTGCCATGGAAACAGGAATCATGATTTTAAAAACTTTTTAATTTTCTGTATTCATAGAATACCTGAATGAGGTATTCTATTTAAATTCAGTCAGATGTCAAAGTGGACATATATAGGAATATTTAATGTATAATAGTTCATTATTTAAATGTATTATTAATATATACAATACTGGTAAAAAGTTTGAAATAATTACAAAATCAAAAATAAAGTTAAAATTGTGAAATGTTATTAGAATTTCAAACAGCTGTTTTCTATGTGAATATCTGTTAAACTGTAATTTATTTCTGTGATGCGCAGCTGAATTTTCAGCATCATTACTCCAGTCTTCAGTGTCACATGATCCTTCAGAAATCATTCTAATATGCTGATTTGCTGCTCAAGAAACATTTTTGATTATTATCAATGTTGAAAACGTGCTGCTCAATATTTTTGTGGAAACCGTGAAACATTTTATTTTTCAGGATTCACAGATGAATAGAAAGTTCAAAAGAACAGCATTTATTTGTAACATTTGTAACATTGTTTATGTCTTTACTGTCACTTTTGATTAATTTAATGCTTCCTTGATGAATAAAAGTATTTTTTTTAACCATACGTACCCAAATAAGTGTATTACTGTTTCCACAAAAATGTTTCTTTAGCAGCAAATCAGCATATTAGAATGATTAAATTCAGCTTTGATCACAGTAATAAATTATATTTTACTTCATATTCACATAGAAAACAGCTATTTTAAATTGAATAATATTTCAGAGTTTTTACAGTAATTTTGATCAAATAACCCAGCAGATGTGGATGTGTAGAATCTGAGCTTCAGGTAGTAGTTGTGTTTGTTCACTCTGTGACAGAGCTTTATTTAGGTCAAGGTGATCCTGCGTTTATCTAGAGCAGCTCATCTGATCTACATGCAGGGAAGCGGAAATTCTCATTCATCATCTTGAAAATATCTGGCAGTATGAAGATCATTTTACTGCGGTAAAATGATTAGAGCAACTATCAGTCGTTTGAACTGTTTTGTCAATAAAGGGATCATGATATGATAAATCAAATTTGCCTTTATCTTTTGACATATGAGGTCTTTGTACCATTAAAACATCCTTTACTAAAACATTCTGCAAATGTCTTAAAGCGTCCTCCTCATTATTGCATTTATTTGATCAACAGCTCCATACAATACCAAATTAATGTATTAAATCTCCAAATTAATGTAGAAACAACATAAAGATGGTGCATTTGAAATGTGTGATTAATGGCATCTTTTTACTCAGAAGCTATAATGAAGGCCATTGTCACTGATACATCATTGGTACTGAAGTCTCTGTTAAATGCATTTTCACCTCAATTTTAGCCATTAATTATAGCCATTCAGCATTACAGTATATTTGAAAGCCATTATTTTTTAACATTTAATAGGCTTTGAAAAATAGAACTTTTAATTTAAGTAAACTTAAAATAAACTTCACATAAACTATAAACTGAATATGCATAAACTATAAATTTGAATATAGGTTTATCTTTATTCAAGCTCCAAAAGTTGAACAGCGAACAGAGTAGTGAGTGATTTCTCTTTTTCTTTTGTTCTGTGATTTCCATCAATGAAAATGAAATGAATTGAACCCACCAAAAACGGCCATTTTGACATGGTTTTGTGTGTTTTTGTCCTTTAAAGTGTGAAAGAGATCTCTGCCACGCTGTCTGAACGTGTATAATATCATAATATTGATAAATCAATATACTCCTGAATTGATTCGTATCAAAATTGTATCGTAGAATTTTATGAGGTATTGGCTAATATCGTAACGCTGGGTATGAGAATCGATGTTTGAGTTTTCCTCTTTTCCTCGCTTTCCTTTGCTTTTAAATAGCACCATGCGCATTTTACTTTCACTTTAGAATTAGCGTGAATTTGACGTCAGCTGCTTGAATTCAATTCAAGCAACAACAAAATTCAACGTCATACTCACTTAGCCTATATATTAATCATATAACTTTTATTAACAAAATGAATAATAATACACCATGATATACAGGTGCATCTCAATAAATTAGAATGTCGTGGAAAAGTTCATTTATTTCAGTAATTCAACTCAAATTGTGAAACTCGTGAATTAAATAAATTCAGTGCACACAGACTGAAGTAGTTTAAGTCTTTGGTTCTTTTAATTGTGATGATTTTGGCTCACATTTAACAAAAACCCACCAATTCACTATCTCAACAAATTAGAATACTTCATAAGACCAATAAAAAAATTAAAAAAAACATTTTTAGTGAATTGTTGGCCTTCTGGAAAGTATGTTCATTTACTGTATGTGTACTCAATACTTGGTAGGGGCTCCTTTTGCTTTAATTACTGCCTCAATTCGGCGTGGCATGGAGGTCATCAGTTTGTGGCACTGCTGAGGTGGTATGGAAGCCCAGGTTTCTTTGACAGTGGCCTTCAGCTCATCTGCATTTTTTGGTCTCTTGTTTCTCATTTTCCTCTTGACAATACCCCATAGATTCTCTATGGGCTTCAGGTCTGGTGAGTTTGCTGGCCAGTCAAGCACACCAACACCATGGTCATTTAACCAACTTTTGGTGCTTTTGGCAGTGTGGGCAGGTGCCAAATCCTGCTGGAAAATGAAATCAGCATCTTTAAAAAGCTGGTCAGCAGAAGGAAGCATGAAGTGCTCCAAAATTTCTTGGTAAACGGGTGCAGTGACTTTGGTTTTCAAAAAACACAATGGACCAACACCAGCAGATGACATTGCACCCCAAATCATCACAGACTGTGGAAACTTAACACTGGACTTCAAGCAACTTGGGCTATGAGCTTCTCCACCCTTCCTCCAGACTCTAGGACCTTGGTTTCCAAATGAAATACAAAACTTGCTCTCATCTGAAAAGAGGACTTTGGACCACTGGGCAACAGTCCAGTTCTTCTTCTCCTTAGCCCAGGTAAGACGCCTCTGACGTTGTCTGTGGTTCAGGTGTGGCTTAACAAGAGGAATACGACAACTGTAGCCAAATTCCTTGACACGTCTGTGTGTGGTGGCTCTTGATGCCTTGACCCCAGCCTCAGTCCATTCCTTGTGAAGTTCACCCAAATTCTTGAATCGATTTTGCTTGACAATCCTCATAAGGCTGTGGTTCTCTCGGTTGGTTGTGCATCTTTTTCTTCCACACTTTTTCCTTCCACTCAACTTTCTGTCAACATGCTTGGATACAGCACTCTGTGAACAGCCAGCTTCTTTGGCAATGAATGTTTGTGGCTTACCCTCCTTGTGAAGGGTGTCAATGATTGTCTTCTGGACAACTGTCAGATCAGCAGTCTTCCCCATGATTGTGTAGCCTAGTGAACCAAACTGAGAGACCATTTTGAAGGCTCAGGAAACCTTTGCAGGTGTTTTGAGTTGATTAGCTGATTGGCATGTCACCATATTCTAATTTGTTGAGATGAATGTTTGAGTGAATTGGTGGGTTTTTGTTAAATGTGAGCCAAAATCATCACAATTAAAAGAATCAAAGACTTAAACTACTTCAGTCTGTGTGCATTGAATATATTTAATACAAGAGTTTCACAATTTGAGTTGAATTACTGAAATAAATGAACTTTTACATGACATTCTAATTTATTGAGATGCACCTGTGTGTCTAATATAAAATAACAAATAATTTACACAAAGTTTAAATAGGTAGCCTATACACATCTGAAAATCAGTAGCCTTAACACTGTGGAACCAAATAAATAAGAAACGTAGAACTTTTATTAGCAAGACGAATAAGAAAGCTTGAACGCACAGCATAGCCTACACCTTAATGTAAAACAGAATAAATAAATTGCACAAAGTTTAAATAAAATGAAAATCAGCAAACACTGTGGAACTAAATACAGGTCAAAAGTTTACATCCCCCTTTCAGAATCTGCAAAATGTTAATTATTTTACCAAAATCATACAAAATGCATGTTATTGTTTATTTAGTACTGACCTGAATGAGATATTTCACATAAAGGATGTTTACATATAGTCCACAAGAGAAAATAATAGTTGATTTTATAAAAATGACCCTGTTCAAAAGTTTACATCCCCTTGATTCTTAATACTGTGTTGTTACCTGAATGATCCACCGCTGTGTTTTGTTTAGTGATAGTTGTTCATGAGTCCCTTGTTTGTCCTGAACAGATAAACTGCCTGCTGTTCTTCAGAAAAATCCTTCAGCTCCTACAAATTCTGTGTTTTTTCAGCATTTTTGAGTATTTGAACACTTTCCAACAATGACGGGGGGAGTGGACTTTTGAACAGAATGGAGATGTGTACATTCTTCTTATTTTGCCTAAATATCATATTTTTTTCATTTAGTACTGCCCTTCAGAGGCTATAGAAGATACTTACATGTTTCCCAGAAAACAAAATAAGTTAAATTTACCCTGATGTTGAAATTCAAAACGTTTTCACCCCCGGCTCTTAATACATGGTTTTTCCTTCTGGAGCATCAGTGAATGTTTGAACCTTCTGTAATAGTTGCATATGAGTCTCTCAGTTGTCCTCCGTGTGAAGAGATGGATCTCAAAATCATACAGTCACTGCTGGAAAGGGTTCAAACACACACAAAAAACCTACCTGCAAAGCTACAGTACTGTTAAAAGTTTTAGGCAAAATGTAAAAATGCTGTAAAATGAGGATGCTGTCAAAAATAATGTCATAAATAGATTTTCTTTATCAATTAACTTCTAATCATCATTTGTTGTGAGCATCCTTTGTGTTTAAAGCAGCTTTTGCTCTCGGTGCACTTGAGCAGAGTTTCTCAGGAGCTTTGCAGGTAGCTTTCTTGAAGCATCAGTTCTTCTGGATTTAGTCTGTCTCAGTTTGTTCTGTTTCTTCATGTCATTCCAGACAGACTGATGATGATCAGATCAGATCTCTGTGTGGAGCACAAAAATCTCACTGGATTATTACAATTAATGGCTAAATCAATGTTTGAAACAGTAACAGTACAGCAAAAGAGAGAAATAACTGACTTAAAACCATTTTTTAGCTGCTGAGAACACTAGTGTTCCAATCAGTTTGGCCACCGCTGTAATTACTAGCCAAACTCTTGATAGAGAGGATAAAGGCGACCGAGATGGAGGTCCGGTGTGTGTTTCTCGTCCGGTCGGTGTGATCTAACGCTCCCTCAGCTGCTGTTTGTTCTCATCTCATTACAGCGGTGTGTGTTTGTAGCGCGTCTGATGCTGCCGTGGCTCTGGGGCTCGAGCTTGTCATCATCGGTGATGTTTTTAGTGTGTGTTTCTGTGGCGCAGCGGCAGTAAATATCGCGGTCACAGAAGAAGAATGAGCGTTTAATGAAGAATGTGCCATAAATCCACACCAACGCGTTAAATACGTATTGTTTGGCCAGATGAGAACTGAGCCTGCTTTCTCCCAAGGTTTTTTTCTCCATTCTGTCACCGATGGAGTTTTGGTTCCTCTGGCTTGCTTAGTTGAGGACACTTCATTTCCAGCGATATCATTATAGACTTGATCGCACAGACACTATTTAAACTGAACTGAGCTGGATGATAACATCACTGAATTTAGTGATGAACTGCCTTTAACTTGGAAATTGAGTGTTTAATATTGTCCTTTTGTATTATTACGCACTATTTTCCTGTTTAATACTGTGAAGCTGCTTCAGCACAATCTGTATAGTTAAAAGCGCTATTTAAATAAAGGTGACTTGACTTGTTTGTGCGCTGATTATAACACACATTTAACATGTGAAATACATGTATAATTCGCGCATTTTACGTGTTGTTGACATGATAAAATTCATGTGTTTTTGAACGATTTGGCCTTCCATAGTTTTGCTGTAGAGTAATAAAGCTCGTGTCGTTCACGTGTGTAAACTGAATGTTGTGTTTCTGACAGCTGATTTGCATCATGTTGGTTAATATCTGGTTTTACATTTGACCATTTTACACTGAATATCAATGCTTTATTGTACATAAATACAGAAATGCGGCGGATCAGTTTGATTGACTCGTGATTGTGAGTCCAGCCTATTTTTTCTATATTGTGTATTTTATCTTATTTTTTATATTTTAGATGGCACTTATTTTAATTTTTATATTTTGTTTTTAATATTACACACTTATATTTTAGATTTTTATATGCATTATTAATTGTATATTTTAATTTAGAAATATATTGTAGAATTTTATTTTTATATTAGATTTGTATTTCATTTGATTTTTATTTATTGCATATTTAATTATTATTTTTATATTTTATATTACATTTATTATTTTCCATTATTTTTATTTATATCTTATTATAATTCTCATATTTGATTTTATTTATTTTTTTGGTATATTTTATTTTTGATTTTTGTTATTTTTCATATTTTAGATTACTTTTTGTTTTTTACATTTATATCATTTTTATTATAATTTTCAAGTATCATATTTTTTATATTAAATTTACATTTGATTTTATTTGTTAGTTATTGTATATTGTGTGTGTGTGTGTGAGAGAGAGAGAGAGAGAGAGAGGTAGGTTATTTGTTTGGTAAATATCTGATTGGACGTATGGTCTTTGATATATTTGATGAAGTCCAGCACAGATAAAGTGTGAATGCTGAGGCTGTGTTTCTCGAGTTTGTCTCGTCCAGATGTTGTTCTGAGAACCAGCAGAGCGTTCCAGAGTGCTGATGTTTTCTGAGCTGCAGTGTGTTTAACATGAGGACAAGATGTTGGGCTGATGCAGTCGTGATCATGTGACCGTGTGAAGATGACGTGTGTGTGTGTGTGCAGTGAACACAATTCAGAACATGCTAATGCAGCGGCCAGTTTGTTTGACATGTCGAGTCTCATGATTATTATTTTTTTATATATATATTTCAGATTACAGTTATGATTTTATTAATTTTTTTTTCCATTTATATTTTATTTTATTATATATTTCATATATCATA
>CM077232.1:964907-982407 GCA_039654775.1 Spinibarbus caldwelli
TACCGCCTGACTGAACATGAATCATATTTCATCTAAATATTACACTGATGATCACACGGCTTCATATTTTTCCATATCAAGAGCTCATAATTACATAGAAGTGGCTCAGTATGTGAATTCATTAAACATGAGTAGTTTAGAGGACTGTAATTTTTCTTTACAGGTGCAGTCAGTCCTTAAAACATGAACAATAAAATTACAGTCATATTAGTGTTTGAGAGAGAGCCGTATTAATCTACATCGAGAAGGTTGTCTAAAAAAATGTATGTAAATATTATTTATTTAAAGCTGCAGTCCGTAACTTTTACCTCTCAGTCGCCCTCTATGTTTGAAAACCTGGAATTGCAGTTTCTAGCGGAATGATCTTCCGTGCGCGGGGTTGTGATCCGGTGCTCCGGCTCCAGCGCGGATGAATCCAATGTTTTGAGGTGAATGTGTAGTTGTCAGTCACTGCACCGGTGTGGATATTTACTGCCTATGTTTTGGAATATATGACCCAGATCAGAATTTTCACCGTAATTTGCCATCTTAACAAGCAAGTAACAAGTCTGCTGCGTTTGTTCTGCCCAACTGAGGAAAAAAGCATTACAATAAATCGCGCTACCAACGGTGATTAAATCTAAAGATCAGTTAGCTCATATCACATCTAAATGTGCAAAGTATTATTATTATACTTTGTTCTCACATTATTAATGTTAACAACATCAGCACTGTGTGACTATGAGTATAGTATTAGTGTGTAGATTTCAATTTCTGTACAGTCTAATATCTAATTGTCATACCATTCAAATTTCATAGTAAGAAATTCTTTTAATCCAAAAAGCAAATTAATCTTCCTTCAAACTGGTTCTATTAAAAATACAAAAACTTGTGTAATACCACGTTGGCTATCTGTAATCAGAACCACATTTAAATCTGGAATATAATTTAATTTCATTCACATGTGTTTCATAAACACATAATCCTTTCTGGATTACAATCCGCCATCAAAATGATAAGTTTAATTATTCGAGCTGCTGTGAGAAAAGGCTATAAATGATCCACCACCTGCAGGATCCTCACGTGCCAGAGCCTAGTAGCCGGGAAAACTTCTTCATGTTTACAGACGTGACGTAATGACGGCATGCTCGAATTTCCCGCGGAAACCTACCCGTGCCACTCAAATTAGAAAACATTATTATAAGCTAACCGTTGTGAATCGGGCTAAAGTAAGGCAATTTTGAACACTGGCTGGTTATGTACTTTCTCAAATATTGATTTCGGATCATTTTTAACCAAAAAAAGTTACGGACTGCAGCTTTAAAAAGAATATATATATATATATATATATGACAACCGACAAGCCCTGTGATTCATTCAAACCCAATTATTTATTCAGAAATAAATCAAGTGAATCATTTTTGAGTGAGTCATTGAATCATTCACTGAACTTAGCGTTTAAAATGCTGATTCATTAAAGAACGAATCAAGTGACTGGTTTAATGAGTCGTTGAATCATTCATTCAAATGATTCATTTAAACCTGACAATTTATTCAGGAATTAATAAAGCAATTGTTTTTATGATTGAGTCATTGTATTGTTCAGTGAACTGATTAGTAGAAAACGCTGATGCATTAAAGAATAAATCAAGTGACTGTTTTTATGAGCGAGTAATTGAATCATTCATTCAAACAATACATTCAAACCTGATGATTTATTCAGAAACAAATTAAGTGACTGGCTTTATGAGTGAGTCATTGAATCATTCACTGAACTGTTTCGTTTAAAAAGCTGATGGATTAAAGAACAAATCAAGGGACTTTCATTCATTCAAGCGATTCATTCAAAACTTTTTGGAACAAGTTTGGTTGATGGAGCAAAATAGACAAAGTAACTGGAAATATTGTGGCTAAAATGGAAATTACTTGATATTAACTTATTGTCTTTTGAACTGTTATAAAAACCCAGTACGATAAACCCTGATGAATGAATGTTTCAACATTCGTATCTGAAATACATGTTTATGTTTGTAACATGGGTGTTCATACATAATTGATGTAAAGCAACTATTAACTCAGTATTTACTGTTAGTGTTTGACTCGTGTGTTTACAGTCTACATTATTCATTAAATAATAATGCCACTCAAGTCCGGTTTTACGGTGATTTTAGCAGGTTAAGGGCTGTTTTTGGGCATGAAGTGAAGTGCAGTGCTTTACACCCTGTTAACCGTGGTAAAATCACTGTAAAAGTGTCTCAGTCTGTGCAGGGAATCATGGCTCATAATCAGGACTAATGTTGATCTCCATCATGAGCTCCTCAGATCTTTCCCAGCGTTGCATCAGATCTCTGCTGTATTCAGAGAGATTTTCAGGGTTTTAGTGTTTGTTTTTGATTGATTAATCATTTAAAACTGTTTCAGCAGTCTGTGTTCGAGTCGACAGTACAGATGATGTTAGAGATCTGTGAGGTCTGACACATATATACATATATGTTTATATTTTATATATTTTTATTAGTGTTGTCAAACGATTAATCGCGATAATCATTTAATAATCGTGATTAATCAAAATAAAAGTTTTTGTTTACATAATATATGTGTGTGTTCTGTGAATATTTATTATGTATATATAAATACACACACATGCATGTATATATTTAAGAAAAAAAATGTATGTTTATATGTTAAATATATTTATATGTGATATAATTTATATGAATATATTCACGTAAATATTTTCTAAATATGTATGTGTGTGTATTTATGTATACATAATAAATATACACACACATATTATGTAAACAAAAACTTTTATTTTGAATGTGATCAATCCTTTGACAGCACTAATTTTTATATTATATGTTATCTATATTATATTATACATTATATATTATAACGTTTTAGTCATTTTCTTGTGGATTTTTTTGTGATTATTATTCATTTTTATTTTTCTGTGTAGTGTTGTTTTAGTTTTTATATGTGATATACTATTATCATTTTGTTTATATTTTGAACTTTTATATTTTTAGATTTCCCTTTATATTTATATTTTTAGATATTTTTTGTATTTTATATTTTTAAATTTATATTTATATTTTATATTTTAAAGTTTGTCATTTTGTGTTTTTGTCATTATCATTTTAAAAAAAAATATTTCTGTGTAGTCTTTGTTGTAGTTTGTGTAATTGATATTTGAATTAACATTTGAAATAACAATTACATCTATATTTTTATATTTATTTTTTATATTTTATAGTTTGTCATTTTTGTTGTGCATTTCTGTAATTTTTATAGTTTTTTATATTTCTATATAGTTCTTTTTTTTGTTTTAGTTATTTAGTTTTAGCTATATACCTAACAAAAATGGACAGTTCTAAACTAGTTTCATTAAAAACTTAACGAAATAAGAAATGATTGCCTTGGGAACTAACTGAAGTTTTTAATATTTTACATTATTTTAATTAATGAGATTTTTAATGGGTTTTTATTAACGATAATAACCCTGCACTAGATCTAAAAACTTCTTATGTTTGTCAAAGGGTGAAAAAAAAAAACTGTTTCTGACCGCAGTCTCTTGCCTTTGTCTTTGCATCTTCCAGAACGTTCCTCAGCTGCCGTGTGGAAAAGCGCTTTACAGCTACGAGGGCAAAGAACCGGGCGACCTGAAGTTCAGCAAAGGCGATATCATCATCCTGCGGCGGAAGGTGGACGAGAACTGGTTCCACGGCGAGCTAAACGGCAGCCACGGATTCCTTCCAGCCAGTTACATCCAGTGCATCCGGCCGCTGTCCCAGACGCCGCCGCAGGGGAAAGCGCTCTACGACTTCGAGGTCAAAGACAAAGACCAGGACAGGACAAAGACTGCCTGACCTTCACTAAGGTACAGACACAGATTCTGTCTGCACATCAAACACTGGTTCAGGTTACAACTGAAGGTTTCTGGAAAAAAATTCTCTTCTGCTCACCAAGGCTGCATTTATTTGATCAAAAATACAGTAAAAATGTTAAATATTATTACAATTTAAAATAATTATAATTATTGCTGTGATCAAAGCTGATTTCTGCATCATTACTCCAGTCTTCAGTGTCACATGATCCTTCAGAAATCATTCTAATATACTGATTTGCTGCTCAAGAAACATTTCTGATTATTATCAATGTTGAAAACAGTTGTGCTGCACAATTTTTTTTGTGGAAACCATGATATATTTAATTTTTCAGTATTCACAGATGAATAGAAAGTTCAAAAGATCAGCATTTGTTTGAAATAGAAATCTTTTGTAACATTACAAATGCCTTTACTGACACTTTTGATCAATTTAATGTGTACTTGAATAAATGTATTTATTTTTCTAATTTTTTAATTTTTTTCAACTTTTCTCATTTTCATTTAGTTTAAATTGAAGTACTAAAACAACTAAAACTACCAAAAAATAAAATAAATAAATAAAACCTATGTAGACATAAAAAAGTAATAAAATGTCAATAAAATGACTAAAATTTTAACCAAAATTAAGACAGAAAATAAAAAATATATATAATCTTATTCAGAATATAAACAAAATCTATGATCCTCCTTTTTCTTTTCTCTGAAAAAGAAAAATCTAGCTTCTAGTCTAGCTTTCTAGATTTTTGTTTATGTAGTAATATGTTTATTATGTTTATGTAGCTTTGAATAAAAGCATCTGCTAAATGCATAAATGTAAATATTGTTATCATGAAATAGGATCCATAAGATTCAAGGGGTCACATCACCCGTCCATACTTTGGTCCCCATTGACTTCTTCTTGTACGTCCCACAGAGGAAAGTCAGTCATACAGGTTTGAACGACACGAGGGGGAGTAACTAATGGCAGAATGCTGATTTCTGTGTGAACTCTCCATGTCTGTGATTCTTTGATTCTGTGCTCTGTATGTTCCTCACATCGTCTGCGAGTCGCAGTCACGCAGCTGCAGCGTTCAGACGACTGAATGCATTACTGCACAAGCGGCCTCTGTCCTCCAGACGCAGGAACCGGAAAGATGAGTCCTGGAAACACAGACAAGAAAGTCCTTTCATAGAGGAGAAGGACAGGCGGATGAGAGACAGACGAGCACCTGCATGCTAAAACACTCGTTAACAGACACTTGATTGAGTCTGGTTTGACTCTCGGTGAACTGAAGCTTGATGTGAATCGATTCAAATGAGTTCTTTGTTAAGCCAGTTGCTTTGGCTTCGGTATGGTCATTATAAACCGAGGCACATTCATAAAGATAAAGATATTAATGCCTTCTGAGTCACTGTCAGTCAGTTTGGTTTCTGAACTTCAACTGTTAGTGAATTGAACTGAATTGATCTGAATAATAACACTATTTTCTTTCTTAGTGCTGCTCAGGGTTATTCTAATATCATTGAAATACTATTATAAATAGTTTTTATTTCTACATTTTCCATTTCATTTTCATTTTCATTTTCGTAATTTTGTTGTGTTTTTGTCATTTGTAGTATTTTTTTATGTCTACATAATTTATACATTTTTATTTCAGTTTTAGTTGTTTAGTACATTTAAACAAAATTGTTTAAATTAATCTAAAGTTAAACTAAATTTAAATAAATTTTGCATTACCAACTAGCTTAAATAATTTAAATTTTTTAATGTTTATTTTTTCAGTTAACATTTCATAATTGATGAATTTTACAATATTAATGTTGTTATTAAACTGAATTGATCTGAATAATGACATTATTGTCTTCTGTATGACCCTTTTTATTTTCATTTTCATTGCAAAAAAAAAAAAAAAACTGAATTGCAAGATGTAAATTCAAAGAAATTTAAAGGAATTCAAAGAAAAAAAGTCAGAATTGTGAGATTTAAACTTGCAATTGCAAGTTATAAGAAATTTTATAAGTTATTAGAGGTTACACTTTGTAAAGCAGGTTGTAAACATTGTTGGTTCTGATGTGTTAACTTTTGTTAATCTGAGTCTAAGCACCAGAATAGTCTCTGATAGTCTGAGATATGCTTTAATAACGCCAATTAAAAAAAAAAAAAAAAAGTCAAATTCAGACACATCGATTTTTTTCTAGACCTGTTTCTAATTGACTTTTTATGTTGAAAATTTTGGAAAAAGTTGTGCTAGCTCAGTTTCAAGTTTTTTTGAGATCCAACCAAATCTATGAAATTTTTCAGTCTGGTTTTAGGAAGTTACACAGCAAAGAATCAGCCCTCTTAAAAGTTTATAGGGATATTTTAATGTCTACAGATGCTGGAAATGGTGTTGCTTTGACTCAGCTCAGCTCAGCTTTTGATTTGGTTGATCACAATGTATTACTCTCTCGCATAAAAAACTGTGTTGGTCTGAGAGGTACTGTTTTAAATTAGTTCCAGAGCTTTTTAATGAACCGAAAATTTTCTGTTCGTACAGGACAGTATACATCTTCCAGTGTTCCTTTGACTTGTGGTGTCCCTCAGGGCTCGATTCTTGCCCCGACTCTATTTATTTATTTTTTTAACAACTTTTTATTAAATTTTCTTCTGGGAACAGTAGTATAAAACAAAAAGCAGCTGTGCAAATTTAGAACCCACCCCAACCTATCCCACCCCCTGGTAAACTTAAAAAAAAAAATAATAATAATAGTAAAAAAAAGAATATATATATATATATATATATATATATATATATATTAATAGATAAATAAATAACAATAAAATAATTTTTACAAAGATTTTAGAAAGGAAGACACAACATTAAAAGCTGAATGTCATAAATTTACAGTTTTCACATTAGATCCATGTATACGAGAAGTTGAGAGTTCCATCGAGATGATGTCCAACAAGGTTGTCCAGGTTCCAGGTTCGTCTGTCCATTGTGTGAGGAGGATTCCAGCGGTTGACTAGCAGTTTTTTTGCTGCTGTGAGAGCAGCTAACAGTAAACATCTTTGTTGGACGGACAAGGTGAAGTCTCAAAAGTCATTCATGAAAAAATGGCGTGGAGTCAAACATATCTCAGTACCCAACAAATATAACAGCTCCTGTGAGAGCTGAGACCAAAAAGGTGAGAGAGAGGGGCACTCTCAAAAAAAAAATCAAAAATGTGCCTAAAACTCCTTACGAACAGAGATTACGCTTAGGAGAAGACGACAGATTCATATAAAGACGTTTCATTGGAGTCAAGTAAACCTTATGCAGCAATTTCCAATGAATCATTTAGTTATTACGGTTTTTAGAAGAGAATTTAAATATACCCCATACCTGATCCGAAAATAAAACATGCATGTCCTCATTAAGATCCTTAGCCCAAACAGTTGTAATAGATAAAGGTTTGTATGAATGCTCAAGAAGAAAGAGATAGATGACTGAAGCAGTGGCCCTGACTCTATTTAGAACTTATATGCTGCCGCTGGGTTCAACTTTTAAAAAATATGGAGTTTCCTTTCACTTATACTGTACCGATGACACATAGTTGTATCTTTCATTTAAACCTGGTGATAAAAATGCTTTAGCAAAGTTGTATGCATGCATTCAAGAACTTAAATAAATTATGGCTTATGAATAATTTCTTGACTCTTAATGAAGGTAAAACTGAAGTGATTTTGTTTGGACCTAGTGATGCTCTGTCTTATTATGCTTATAACCTTGATCTTGGTTATCTTGCCCAGTGGATTACTCCATGTTTAAAGAACCTGGGTGTTTTATTTGACTCCAGTCTAAAGTTTGACAAACAGATAAATAGTGTGGTCAAGTCATGTTTCTTTCATCTCTGCCGTCTGGCTAAAGTTAAAACTCTCCTTTCAACACAGACATTCATGCATTTGTTACATCTAAGTTAGACTATTAAAATTTGCTGTACTATGGGGTAAATCAGTCTCATGTGGAGCGATTGCAATTGGTTTAAAATGCAGCGGCCAGGAGTACAAAATTTTAATGCTGGTTTTTAAAACACTTCATAATCTTGCATAATATTTTATTTTTGTCTTGTTGTTTACTATGCCATGTAAAGCACTTTGGTCAACCTCAAGTTGTTTTAAATGTGCTATATAAATACAACAAACAAACAATTTGCAATTGTGAGAAAAAAGTCCTTAACATTCTCCGTGGCAGAAACAATCTTCCATATATACGTTTATTTCTCTGTACACACTCAGAACTGAGATTGCACTGCTAATATAAATCTGAGAATCTGATATGCAGTGTATGATTTATTTCTCACTCTGTTCTGAATATTAAAATGTGACACACATAAGGATGTGATTTACCTGTGTTTATTCTCTTAATGACTCTGTCAATTCATTTCTACAGCGCTAGAATAAAACAGTGAAAGTGCATGTATTTACTGTGCGTTTCTTCTCTCAGGACGAGATTCTCACCGTCATACGAAGAGTGGACGATAACTGGGCAGAAGGCATGCTGGGAGATAAGATCGGGATTTTTCCTATCTTATACGTGGAGGTAAGTGCACTTGAGTGTGTGTGTGTGTGTATGTGTGTTAAAGGCTTTCCTTTAAATATAATAAAACTGAAGAAACACACTAGACTGCTGCATTTTGTCGGCTGCTTTAGAGTTTCAAGGTTGAATCGCTTACAGATAATTCATTATTAAATACAACAATGAGCCACTTGTGCAGGTTGGAGTGAGAAGCAGGTGTGTCAATTCAGAGCACTGCGAGTGATGCATTATGGGTAACGTGTATTGATTTTATGAGCGTGACTGCGGAGATGTCTGATGTCCTTTAGCAGGTTAGGGATATTTATCATGAATTAAACATTTACTTTTGAGAAATATGTTATCTGTGTGATGCACATTTAAAGAATAACAATATGATGAGAAATGCCCTTAAAAATATAAATATTTTACAATATTATTTTCAAGTCATTAAAGGAATAGTGCACCAAAAAATTAAAATGTGCTGAAAATATACTCAACCCTCAGGCCATCCAAGATTAGGATGAGTTTGTTTCTTCATCAGATTTGGAGAAATGTGTCACTGCATCAGTGTCTCAGGAATGGATGCTCTGCAGTGAATGGGTGCCGTCAGAATGAGAGTCCAAACAGCTGTAGTGAATTTTGCTTTCACCAACCTAAGGAGGCGAAATAGTGTAGTGATGGGTATTCACGTCACGTTTTTGGATCATGTGTCACTTAAGGTGTGGTTAGGAGTACATCACATAAGAAAGATTGGTGGGATACCTAACTTGTAGAACCTTACTGCATTAACAACACAAGGAAGACACAAGTGTAATAAAATAAATTTTATTAACAAAAGATAGACAAGAGTAATCAGCAACTACTAAATGAATACCACGAATGAAAAAGGAATAAAGTGCATAAGATGCATAAAATGCAAGTGATTATGTTGGATGTTGCTATGTCAGAGCTACGTTATCTGGAAAGATAAACTGTCACTACTCTGAAACAAGTAAGGTGAAGAACCTTATTATGCATCAAAAAAATACCTGAAAGATTATTTGTTATCAACTGCAATCAGCTATATAACATCTAATGTCAATTAGAAAAATCATATACTGATAACACACAACAATGCCAAGGTCTCTGGAAGAGGTTTGGATAGGTGATAGTTAAGTTCTCTGTGGTTGAGTGAGTAGTCTGGTGACTTCATCCACTGGTTGTGCTGGTAACAATGCAGTGGGGAAAGGAGCAGAGATCCGTTTCAACAGCCTTGAACACGAAGCGCTGGAGGATGCTGATCTCCTGGAGCACCAAAGGGTCCTAAAATCTGGAACACGCAGATGTGACCCTGAAGTAGGTGCAGAAGGTCCTTAGCCTGGAACACGCAAGCAAAGGTACCTTGGAGTGAAGGTTTGCTCTCCGGAGCTTAACCTTGTTGCAAATGTCTGTGTGTCTTCTGCCTCTCTGGGCCAGAGACTCTGAATTTGGTCGATCCGCTTTGTCTCTCTAGGATGGAGACTCAGGACGTGCTGCATCTGTTGTTGTCTCGCTGGACGAAGACTCTGAATGAAGTCTGAACGTAGATTATCTCTTTCCTTGCAGGCTGGAGGCTCAGAACGTGGTCGTATCTGTTGCTGCCTGAAAGCTGGAGACTCAGGAACTGTGTATCTGTTAATGTCTCACCCTTGCAGGCCGGAGACTCAGATCTGGTGTATCTACTACTGTCTCTCTGGATGGGAGACTCAGAACGGATGTGTCTGTTACTGTCCCTTCCCTTACGGGCCGGAGACTCAGAACTGGTTTATCTGTTAACGTCTTTCCCTTTCGGGACTCAGACTCAGAACGGGGGTATCGGATGCTCTGTTACTGTCCCTTTCCTTACGGGCCGGAGACTCAGAACAAGGAGTGTCTTTTGGGAAGGTACCTTTATCTCTTTCCGATGAGGAGGAGATTGCAATCTGGCGCTTCTCCATTTCCAGGCTGTGATTGGCTATTTCCATCAGAGTGGGGGGACACGGTGTGGCCCACCCTTCTTTCCTCCTGTGGAACCTATTTGCATTGTCCAAATACACATGTAGAAAAGTGTCACTAAAGTTTTACCAACGCATCATTCACTTACCAAACCACAACCAGAATACCTTTGGCACTGTTACGAGCACATTAAGTCCAAACATGATGGAAGAAGACTGAACTGTCATGCATGCATTCATTTGTCCATTAACAGCTGAGTTTGTGTAAGATGTTGCACTACACGTCACTGTCACTGAGAATACTTATTTCTCTGAATAAGTATAAGATGTGTGTGTTGTAGTTTGCAACAGTTTAAGGTTTGAGAACATAGTTATGAATGGATTTGGATGGAACTCTGTGATCCCTGTTTGTTTCACCCATTGCTGCTGTGTCCAGAGGTCCTAAGGAATTTTTATGGCAGTCACAGGCCAAAACCTGAGGAATCAGTCTGTTGGTGGGTGAAGGGCAGAAACTGCATTTTGTCCAATAGGAAGTCCCGTCCTTCCCGGGCTTTGTACCAAAGGTCTTCTTCTTGCCCTCTAAGAGGTGTCTGGCCATTGTCCTGGCATCTTTATCTGATGGCGTTGGACAGTTTGCTTATGTTAGTCCATCAAGATCCAATCAAAATGTAGCAAACTATTGTAGCACTATTGTGGTCAGAGAGGGGCCCCGCCATAAACTGGACCCTGGAATGTGCTGTCCACTACACAGCTGATAAAAAATCACAATAATCCACAAGTAATCCACACCACTCCAGTCCATCAGTTAACATCTGGAGAAGACAAAAGCTGAAACAAATCCATCATTAAGACGCTTTTAACTAAAATACGAATCTATAATCCATAATAACGCTTCCTCCAGTGAAAAAGTGTTCTGGTCTGAATCAGGAGAGAAATCTGCACAGATCAAGCAGCATTTACAAGACAAAACAGCTCTAAACAAATATGTGGCTGGATTTTGATGAGAGAGACAACAGCAGATGCACTTTTTCACTGGAGGAAGAGTTATTATGGATTATGGACTCGTATTTTAGTTAA
Source organism: Spinibarbus caldwelli (assembly GCA_039654775.1). NCBI lineage: Eukaryota > Metazoa > Chordata > Actinopteri > Cypriniformes > Cyprinidae > Spinibarbus > Spinibarbus caldwelli. Next base: position 976,322 of record CM077232.1, read on the forward strand.
AAACGTCTTAATGATGGATTTGTTTCAGCTTTTGTCTTCTCCAGATGTTAATTGATGGACTGGAGTGGTGTGGATTACTTGTGGATTATTGTGATGTTTTTATCAGCTGTTTGGACTCTCATTCTGACGGCACCCATTCACTGCAGAGCATCCATTGCTGAGACACTGATGCAGAGACACATTTCTCCAAATCTGATGAAGAAACAAACTCATCCTAATCTCAGATGAACTAAGTGTGAACGCATTTTCAGCAAATGTTCATTTTTGGGTCAACAGTTCCTTTAGATGTTCACCCCCTGATCATTAGCTGTTGCCGGTGCTTTATTTCTTCTCAAAGTCATCGGTTGAATTTTGTTCATTTGGCTCATAATTCATGGATTTCTGTCAGATTGATTAGATCTCCTCTGCCCCCGCGATCACCAGATGAAAATGGGAAAAAATAAATGATGTTTATCTTTTTTCTCCTCTTCACCTCATTTAAAGTCTGTCCTCGTGTCTCACGCTGGGATGAGGCTCAATCACGCTCGTGTTTTAATGATGTAAATGATGTAATAGAGCTGCTTGGCTTGATCTAATCTTGTAACTTCTCACTGGTGTTTTATTGTGCTGTAAAGTGTGGCGTGGAGCTCCACTGCAGGGAATGCTGGGAAATGACTGGAGCTTGATCAGTCATCAATCAAGAGAAGAAAAAAATAAAGAAAATGTATGAAGATTATGAAGCTGAAAATAGGAAAAAAGAAAGAAAACAAAAAAAAAAGAATATTTTTTTTATGTATATATTATATATTTTTCTTTATACAATTTTTATATATAATTTATTAACATGTTTATTTGTTTATCTTTGCATTACAGTAATGAGATTCTGCAGGGAAAATGTGCTTAATTTTCATGAAAATTAAGTTGCAATACAAATCGTTCTAAAACCGGCTTCATTTTCTTTATAAAACATTTTTTATTTAATTGTTATTGACAGGTTAAGTGATGATAATGTGTCTGTCTGCCGCAAACACTCCTTTAAACGCTGAAGTGAACAGAGCAGGATCAGAGATTACTGTGGTGAGATCATAGTGAAGAGAGAGAGAGAAACGTCACAGACGACACTTACAGCTTCATAAAACACACACACACACACACACACACACACACACAGGCAGAATCACGCGCACCTATACACACATGCACACACTTATACAAACTCACACACATGCCCTTATACACACACACACACACACACACAGGCAGAATCGCGTGCATCTATACACGCATGCACACACTTATACAGACTCACACACATGCACACACACACACACACACACACACACACACACACACACACAGGCAGAATCATGTGCACCTATACACACATGCACACACTTATACAAACTCACACACATGCCCTTATACACACACACTCACACACACTTATGCACACTTATACACACACACCTACACTCTTATACACACTCACACATGCGTTTATATACTCTCTTTCCCCTATCTCTCTCTCTCACACACACACAGAGGCAGAATCGTGCGTACCTATACACACATGCACACTCACAAATGCATGCACGCACACACACCCATATAAGCACATGCACACACTTATACAGACTCACATGCACTTACACACACACACACACGCACACACACGCACTTATACACACACACACACACTTTCTTATACACACTCACACACATGCGTTTATATACTCCCTTTCTCTCTCTCTCTCACACACACACACACACACACACACATGCACTTATACACACACACACACACACTCTCTTATACACACTCACACACATGCGTTTATATACTCCTTCTCTCTCTCTCACACACACACAGAGGCAGAATCGTGCGTACCTATACACACATGCACACTCACAAATGCATGCACGCACATACACCCATATAAACACATGCACACACTTATACAGACTCACATGCACTTACACACACACACACACACACACACATGCACTTATACACACACACACACACACACTCTCTTATACACACTCACGCACATGCGTTTATATACTCCCTTTCTCTCTCTCTCTCACACACACACACACACATGCACTTATACACACACACACACACTCTCTTATACACACTCACACACATGCGTTTATATACTCCTTCTCTCTCTCTCTCACACACACACACACACACACACACTCAAACACACTCAAACACTCTTATACACACTCACACACATGCATTTATACACTCACACACACACACGCGCACACTTATACTCACTCACACACATGCACACACACACACTCACACACATGCATTTATACACTCTCTCACACAAACACACTCACACACACGCACACACACACACACACATGCACGCACTCATACACACTCACACACTCACACACACTCACATGAAGTCTACATGTTAAAACACAGTTCACACAAATAGCTGCTGATAGCGCAGGCTTTATTCGCTCAGATGCGCCTCACACTGTGAGTTATTTCCGTGCGCGTGTGACAGCCTGTCATTATTCCGCTGCACATTTGCTGCTTTGTGATTTTCTTTTTGTCGTGTTCCTGTACTGTAATTACACCGCGTGATGTGCTCTATTATTGGCACAATTAGCAGCACCTTGCATGTGGCGAGGCGTCTGAACTCTCGCTTCCCTGCGCGACTGAAGCCGGAGCTTGACCTATATTAAGAACATTTCAAAGTTCACGGCTGCGCTAACGAGCTCCCGCGCCCCAGGATCCTAACGAACCGGTGAACGAGAGTAACGTGACCCACCAGAAACAACACGCACTTCACTAATCAGGTTATTATTATGGTTATTTCCACAAATGCACGAGACGTCAGTACTCTTTTCTCTCTCGTAATTCTCTCACACTCAGGGGCCTGTTTAGTGTTTTGGGGGCCCTTGGCAAGTGCTCCTGGGGGCCCCTGTTGGTGGATTTTGTGATCGATTCCGGGGTGAGGGAGGGTTTCCTTTAGATTTTATCCACACCGATATGATATTGCTTATCGATATCGATAATACTCTATAATTTTGTGCAAAAAGAAATTATGTAAAAAGATGTTGAAAATTAATTAAGTTATTCTATTACTGCAGTTTACAAATGCCTTTAAGGTGACATTCTAAAACGCTTAGCGTGAAAAACACATAACGTGGCTTAATGTATTAAAACTGTGTTTTTAAAAGACCAAACTCAGTAATCCCTTTATTAATAAAGCACACTATTTACAAACAAGCTGAGTTCAGAATAAAAATGCAACGTGTTTATTTACGCATTAAGTACTTTCCTCCCTTAGAAAACCATTATAAGGAAAACGCTTAATGTGGCTTAATGCATTAAAACTGTGTTTTTAAAAATACCAAAACCAATAAACATTATTAATAAATCATAATTAATCAATTATTAAGCGTTTTCCTTAAAACGGTTTTCTATGGGAGGAAAATGCTTAATGCGTAATTAAACGCATTGCTTTCGCATTCTGGACTCATCTGCTTGTCTGTACATAGTATGCTTTATTAATAATGTATTTTGCTGAGTTTTTTTCTTTTAAAACTTCTTTTCACATTAAGTGTTTTAGAATGTCCCCCTCTAAGCAAACAGAAAAAGGCACATAAAGCACGTTTTTTAAATAAAAAGGCCCCTTCAAAGAGAGAGAGAGAGAGATTTCCTCAGCATACCGTAGCACAACATATTTGAACATCATGTGCATAGGAGCACAACAGAACGTAATAGAGAATTCTGGCATTTCTAGAAATTTTTATTAAAGAAAAATAACATATTGATATTTTACAGACATTCATTCAGTGCCTGAATTTCATTTTTGAAAATGGGGTGAATTGCCCTCTTTGAGCGGTGGAGGGGGGGATTTTTTGACTTTTTTTTTTTTTTTTCCAAAAATATATAATTAAATGTTTGATCATGCTGTATATTTTTGTTTTTACAATGGGGCTATTATTGAGTGTGCATGAGCACACCGTCTTGTAGGAAAGTGCATGAGTGCTGAATGGTTTAAATACTGGCCAAACATAAAAAGAAATGCAAGCTATACACTTTAGTAATGATACATGTAAACTATGACAATTTTGTCACAATTTTGTGGTGATTTAAAGCCATTTGTGCATTTTGAGCGAGAAAGACAGAGAGCTCGCAGAGATTTACTCGTGCTGTTTGTGAAATTACGCCTCACAAAAGTTTTCAAATTACTTTGTAAGTTATTTAATAAAGAAATATGAATGGCACCTCACCTTTAGCATTATAATTATACTACTGATCACACTGATTGTGATCTCAGACTGGTTGTAACGTGTCTGTGCGCACATTATGCATGCGATGAATTCGCTCTGACCACCTCATGTCAGAGTAATAATATCATGACCTTCAGAAGGCCTCGCCGTTCGTCCGCAGAGACCTGCGCCGCGTCTGTGGGGTCCATCAATCTGCCTCATTTACATGCTATTTGCATACCATTAGCATATTTATGAATGCAGGACTGCGAGTTGAAACAAAGGGCTCAAGTCACTTTTGATCTGTTTGTTCGCTGCACACCGTCACATTTGCTTTTGTCTGTGTTTTATTCATCAAAACATCAGTTTGCATATTGTTTTCATTTTTATATCTGTTATAATGATTTCTGAAGCAAAACATCACAGAATTAATCAAATCCATTGATACCTACTGATAGCCCACCAAAATAATGTCACTTCCTGTCAGATGATGTCATTGGCTTTAGTTTTGACATGGAGGATACAGAAAAGACTGGTAAATTGAGCGATTAAAGCAGTGTTACTAAAAATATGTTTGATTGGACAAAGAAAAAAATAAAGAAACAAATGCACATGAAAACTGAAAGCTCTACAACCCGCCAAAATAAAAGTTTACTTTAACTTGAAGAAACTGTGGCAGAAATATATTATTTTTGTACAATATAATGTACTTCTTAAAGTCATGAATTCTATAATAATATTAAAATAATAATAAAAAAACTTTATTTTTTAAATAATATCATATTACTTTTCTTTCACATTTTAATTTTAACATTAAACCTTGGTCATGAAGCACGTTGTTTGGCAAATTATAAAAGGGATTGTTACATTTTCTTTCATTATATTTTAAAAGATTTAAACTGTTAATGTTTTATGTCTTCATTTGATTACCACTGTTTTTGATGAGAAATTTGTATTAAGCTTTAAATCCAGAAAAACTAAAACAGCAACACAGAATTAAAAAAAAAAAAAGGAAATTATTATTGTGAAAATTTTAATAAATAATAGTAAGTTTTATGAATTCAAATGAATTTGATTATTAAAATGTAATTAAACCATTAAAATGAAAAAAAAAAATCAATTTAGCAAAAAAATAAATAAAATGGATTTTATAGGGTCCTAAAATTTAATTTTTATTAAACTTTTAATAAAATGTTGATAAACTGTTTATTTCATGATTTCATTTAATTAGACATGCTTTTTGATTCCTATAATTTAATTTAACCATTAAAATGGAATCCAGAAAAAAAAAATAGAAAAAAAATAAAATAAAACAGAATGGGAAAAAAGAATTGGAAAAAAAAATATATTTAAAAATATGTAGAAAAGAACTGAATTTGGGATAAAATAAACAGAATTTGGCAAGAAATAAAAGACAATGTGGGAAAAGATAAAACAGAATTTAGAAAAAAAAAGAATTTGAGAAAAGATAAAACCGAACTATGAAAAATAAAATCTAATTTGATCTCGTCCATACGTGTGGTTATCAGCAGCATGAATCTGAGCGTCTGATGGTCTGTCAGATGAAGATGAGGATGGTGTGGTGTTCTTCATCACTCTCCTGATGTTTGATTTACTGCAGACGGTTCATAATCAGCATAATGTGATGTTTGTGTTGATGATGCAGTGTATGACATTATTAAATCAGACAGACAGATGATGGTGGCAGTGAATCAGACTGAATAATTGCTTTAGTAATTCTGAGGGGTTCTTCATCTGTTGGTGTGCGTGTGAGTGTGTGTGTGTGTGTGTGTGTGTACCTGTATTTATCACGTTATGGGGGACCAAATGTCCCCACAAGGATAGTAATACCAGTA
>CM077232.1:989907-994907 GCA_039654775.1 Spinibarbus caldwelli
GAGACTTCAGAATTGCGAGTTTTTGAGACTTTTTTCTCAGAATTGCAAGTCTGTGAGACTTTTCTTCTCAGATTTGCGAGTTTATGAGACTTTTTGTCTCAGAATTGTGAGTTTTTGAGACTTTTTCCTCAGAATTGCGAGTTCATTAGACTTTAATTCTCAGAATTCAGAGTTTGAGACTTTTTTTCTCAGAATTGCAAGTTTGAGACTTTTCTTCTCAGATTTGTGTCTGAGACTTTTCTTCTCAGGATTGCAAGTTTGAGACTTTTTTTCTCTTAGAATTGCAAGTTTGTGGAACTTTCCTTCTCAGAATTGCGACATTGAGACTTTTCTTGTCAGAATTGTGTTTTTAAACTTTTTTTTCTCAGAATTGCGACTTTGAAACTTTTCTTCTCAGAATTGAGAGTTTTAGACTTCTCAGAATAACAAGTTTGAGACTTCAGAATTGCGAGTTTGAGACTTTTCATCTCAGAATTGCGAGTTTGAGACTTTTCTTCTCAGAATTGCGAGTTTGAGACTTTTTTCTCAGAATTGCAAGTTTGAGACTTTTTTCTCAGAATTGCAGGTTTCTGAGACTTTTCTCCACAGAATTGCGAGTTTATGAGACTTTTTTCTCAGAATTGCGAGTTTATGAGACTTTTTTCTCAGAATTGCGAGTTTGAGACTTTTTTCTCAGAATTGCAAGTTTTTGAGACATTTCTTCTCAGAATTGCGAGTTTGAGACTTTTTTCTCAGAATTGCGAGTTTATGAGACTTTTTTCTCAGAATTGCGAGTTTGAGACTTTTTTCTCAGAATTGCGAGTTTGAGACTTTTCTCCTCAGAATTGCGAGTTTATGAGACTTTTTTCTCAGAATTGCAAGTTTGAGACTTTTTTCTCAAAATTGCAGGTTTCTGAGAGTTTTTTTCTCAGAATTGCAGGTTTCTGAGACTTTTCTCCTCAGAATTGCAAGTTTATGAGACTTTTTTCTCAGAATTGCGAGTTCATTAGACTTCTCAGTATTGTGAGTTTGCGACTTCTCAGAATAACAAGTTTGAGACTTCAGATTGCGAGTTTTTGAGACTTTTTCTCAGAATTGCAAGTCTGTGAGACTTTTCTTCTCAGATTTGCGAGTTTATGAGACTTTTTTTCTCAGAATTGTGAGTTTTTGAGACTTTTTTCCTCAGAATTGCGAGTTCATTAGACTTTAATTCTCAGAATTCAGAGTTTGAGACTTTTTTTCTCAGAATTTTGCAAGTTTGAGACTTTTCTTCTCAGATTTGTGTCTGAGACTTTTCTTCTCAGAATTGCAAGTTTGAGACTTTTTTTCTCTTAGAATTGCAAGTTTGTGGAACTTTCCTTCTCAGAATTGCAACATTGAGACTTTTCTTCTCAGAATTGTGTTTTTAAACTTTTTTTTCTTAGAATTGCGACTTTGAAACTTTTCTTCTCAGAATTGAGAGTTTTAGACTTCTCAGAATAACAAGTTTGAGACTTCAGAATTGCGAGTTTGAGACTTTTCATCTCAGAATTCAGAGTTTGAGACTTTTCTTCTCAGAATTGTGAGTTTTTAAACTTTTTTTCTCAGAATTGCAGGTTTCTGATACTTTTCTCCTCAGAATTGCAAGTTTATGAGACTTTTTTTCTCGGAATTGTGTTTTGAGACTTTTTTCTCAGAATTCCGAGTTCATTAGACTTTACTTCTCAGAATTATGAGTTTGAGACTTCTCAGAATAACAAGTTTGAGACTTCAGAATTGCGAGTTTTTGAGACTTTTCATCTCAGAATTCAGAGTTTGAGACTTTTTTCTCAGAATTGCAAGTTTTTGAGACTTCCCTTCTCAGAATTGCGACTTTGAGACACTTCTCAGAATTGTGAGTTTTTAAACTTTTTTTTCTCAGAATTGCGACATTGAGACTTCTCAGAATTGTGGGTTTCTAAGACTTTTCTCCTCAGAGTTGCGAGTTTATGAGACTTTTTTCTCAGAATTTAGTTTTTGAGACTTTTTTTCTCAGAATTGTGAGTTCTTTAGACTTTCTTTCTCAAAATTGAGAGTTTTAGACTTTTTTCTCAGAATTGCAAGTTTTTGAGATTTTTTCTCAGAATTGTGAGTTTGAGACTTCTCACAATTGCGGGTTTCTGAGACTTTTCTCCTCAGAATTGTTAGTTTATGAGACTTTTTTTCTCAGAATTGCGAGTTCATTAGACTTTACTTCTCAGAATTGTGAGTTTGAGACTTCTCAGAATAACAGATTTGAGACTTCAGAATTGCTAGGTTTTGAGACTTTTCATCTCAGAATTGTGAGTTTGAGATTTTTCTCAAAATTGCGATTTTTGAGACTTTTTTTTCTCAGAATTGCTAGTTTGAGACTTTTTTCTCAGAATTCCGAGTTTGAGACTTTTTTCCCTCAGAATTGCAAGTTCATTACACTTTACTTCTCAGAATTGCGAGTTTGAGACTTTTTTCTCAGAATTGCGAGTTTGAGACTTTTTTTCCCTCAGAATTACAAGTTCATTACACTTTTTTTTTATCAGAATTGCGAGTTTGAGACTTTTTTCTCAAAATTGAGACTTTGAGACTTTTTCTCAGAATTGCACGTTTTTGAGACTTTCTTTCTCTGAATTGTTAGTTTTTAAACTTTTTTTTTCTCAGAATTGTGACTTTGAGACTTCTCAGAATTGTGGGTTTCTGAGACTTTTCTCCTCAGAGTTGCGAGTTTATGAGACTTTTTCTCAGAATTGAGGTTTTGAGACTTTTTTTTTCTCAGAATTGCGAGTTCATTAGACTTTCCTTCTCAAAATTGAGAGTTTGAGACTTTTATTTCAGAATTGCGAGTTTGAGACTTTTCTTCTCAGAATTGTGACTTTGAGACTTCTCAGAATTGTGGGTTTCTGAGACTTTTCTCCTCAGAGTTGCAAGTTTATGAGACTTTTTTCTCAGAATTGAGATTTTGAGACTTTTTTCTCAGAATTGCGAGTTCATTAGACTTTCCTTCTCAAAATTGATAATTTTAGACTTTTTTTTCTCAGAATTGCAAGCTTTTGAGACATTTCTTCTCAGAATTGCAAGTTTGAGACATTTCTCTCAGAATTGTGAGTTTGAGACTTTTTTCTCAGAGTTTGAGACTTTTCAGAATTGCAAGTTTTTGAGACTTTTCAGAACTGCAGGTTTTTGAGACTTTTCTTCCTAGAATTGCAAGTTTTTGAGACTTTTCTTCCTAGAATTGCAAGTTTTTGATACTTTTTTTTCTCATAATTGCGACTTTGAGACTTTTTTTTCTCAGAATTGCGAGTTTGACACTTTTTTTTTAGAATTGAGAATTTTTTAGAATTAGAAGAGTTTTTAAAACATTTTTTATTAGAAATGTCAGTTTATAAGACTTTCATGATATCTACCCCCGGTTTCACAGACAAGGCTTAAGCCTAGTCCCAGACTAAAATGTAATTCTGAGCTGTTTCAACTGCCTTGCCTTGCCTTAAATGTCCTAATTGAATTATTGCCTAATCCTGGCTTAACCTAAGCCCTGTCTGTGAAACCAGGCCTTATAATATTAAATAATCTTTTATTGAGCAGAGGCTGTAAATTATGTTTCTTTCATTTGATCTTTGGGTTTGTTTTGACTCACAGTAAAAGCACAAGCAAATAAAACTGTCCTAAATGAAAGCGCGACAGAAAGAATGCATTTCCTGCGAGTTCCATATCCCTATCTCCAGCTCAAGTCATAAATCAGGTCAGCGGTGCAGGTGCGTTTTAAATGCGCTGCTTTAATGTGGAGAGTTGAGAAGGTGAAATTGTTCTGCCGCCGCATTGATTAGGATGTATAGCTGATGCGTTACGGCCGCAGTTGTGTGATTAGCATGCTGTGTCTACGCGCATAACTGCAGGCAAGAGTCTGGAGCGATGCGATGCTTTGTCTGGGGTCAGTGAGGGACCGTTCATTCATGAAATACTGCAATATGATGCAGTGTTTGAGGTGCATTAATGTAGAACGTGTGACGAGTCCAAATGCACCTCATTCAATCAGAGTTTAGTCTGAATGATCGGTTTGAAATGTTTAGTCAGCAGACAGAGAGTGATTTTGGAATCATTCAGTATTAAACTACAAAAAGATCCCATTAAGAAGACAGAAGGAGAGTATTTCTGCAATATCACACACACATCTGATATACGTGACGGTTTTGTCATTGACTCAGCAGGTGATTTTTATTTGTTTTCACAGTTAACAGGCTGTTAAACCAGTCTCAGATTAAACACTGGATCTGCTGCAGTTTATGAGCTTCATCACATCAGGTTTTGATTAGAGAGTTTTGCAAAAACTGTGAATGATCAAACTGTGAAATCTGGCATCATTTACTCATGATGGTCACTCACAACTGTTTCAAATAGGGATGTATGATTTGGGGAAATTAAAATACAGTTTTTCAAAAAACGTTTATTAATTTACTAATTAATTACTAATATAAAAAATAATAATTATTATTGTGCATTTGATAGTGCTGGGTAGTAACTCATTACATGTAATCTGGATTATGTAATCAGATTCCAAATTGAATTATATTACATGTTAAAATGCTCATAGCCAAATAACAGTTACTTTTTACAGATTCCATGATTACATATTATTTATAAAATGGCAGTAAATTATTCATAACTCATACTTCTTTTCTTTTTTAAAATTTCCATTCCAAAAATCCTACTGTATGTCATATCATTAAGCTTTGACTATATTCATAATATACAGTCATGTACATATCATGCAAATGATTTTGTGTTTAAATAATTTATTTTACTTTTAGATTACTTTTTACCTAAGTTGTTTTAAACATACCGTTAAATGTACCAAATTGATATAAAAAGCAAAGCGAAATAAAATATATTCCATTATTTGATATCAACATCATGAAGTGCATTAAACATTACATTAAACCAGGGTTTCCCAAACTGGGCCTAATGTAAGAACCGCAGCAGGTTTGTGAATTGATAAAATAATAATAATTTATTCATAAAAGATTAGTCATAAA